>PVKP010034719.1:0-12001 GCA_004027715.1 Plecturocebus donacophilus | reverse complement strand
CAAGCTGGTCTTGAAGTCCAGGACTCTACCAATTCTCCTCCCACCCCAGCCTCCCAACGTGCTGAGATTGTAGCCATGAGCTACCGTGCCCAGCCTGAAGCCAGAGGCTGTTTATTCAATATGTCCTTATACTCATTTGGTCAGGATAAGACTGAAGGGAGGGGTAGAAAGTCCAGGCGGAGAGTTTCAAATGCATCACGGTAACAGGGAACAACATGATCAAGTCCCACGCTAAGGAACCACCAAGACTCAAGTGTGCATTCTCATTGTAGGAAGTCTTCTGCTAACTTGTTGAATTCATCTGCAAAACGCAAATGAAGGTAGTGTTTGCTTTCTGGCATCAAATGCAGCCGTGAACCTTTCATGTGCTCATGAATGAAGTCAGTATGAAATCTTGGGACCAGAGGATCCTTTTTGCCATGCACAATCAAGGTGGGGCGCTGGACCTGTGGCAGCAGGTGCTGGCAGATGTTACCATCTGGGAGATGTTTAAACTGGCTTATGCCATCCACCCACTTTTCACAAGTTCTGGCAAAGTAGTCATACCCATAGAAGGCTTCTAGAGGCTTTCTTGTTCTCTCACTCCATTTAGAAACATCTCAATGCCCTTGTCAGTCATGCTGTCTTCATCAGTGACCTAGGCATTGGCAGCCCAAATCATCATCTTGTGGATATAAGATGGATATTTTGCAGCAGCGAAGAGTACGGTTATGTCCCCATCACCCCACTCCAGCAGAGAAACCTTAAACTTCAGCGAATCAACAGCATCTTTTGCATCCCCTTCAAAAAAGTCTACTGGGAAATAGCGATCTGAAGGCTTGAAATGTCCATAGCCTCAAGGATCCCAGGCCACCACTTTAAAGAGCTTATTGAGGTTCGTGGGCTGAGGTCCAAAATCAGTCCACTTCCCAACATCCCAGGAAGTAGCAGGACTGCCTGATCTCCCTCTCCAGGCTGCTGATAATGCAGATGGACGCCATTCACAGCCACTTTGGCAGAGGTTACCGAAGTGCTGAACGCGGCCGCGGGTCGAGCCCGTGTGGGACGAGGATACTGGGCTTCAGCGCCGAGAGCAGCAGCCGCCCCGGCCGCCCAGCACAGACACCATAGTCAAAGGTCGGGTCGCCGCCGGGAGTGCGCATGCACTGAAACCAAGCGCGGTCGCCCGCCCGAGTGTATTCTTTGATGTTTTCTTTTTGCTATGAACATGGTTTCATCAAAAGTGGGTCTAACGAGTCCAGGCACGGTGGCTCACGCCTGTAATCCTAACACTTTGGGGAGGCCAAAGTGGGCGAATCATGAGGTAAGGTGTTCGAGACTAGCCTGGCGAACATGGTGAAACCCCGTCCCTACTAAAACTACGAAAAATTAGAGGGGCCTAGTGGTGAGCGCCTGTAATTCCAGCTACTCAAGAGGCTGAGGCAGGAGAATCATTTGAACCTGGGAGGCAGAGGTTGCAGTGAGCTGAGATGGTGCCACTGCACTCCAGCCAGGGCGACAGAGTGAGACTCCATCTCAAAAAAAAAAAAAAAAGAGCTGATAAAAGTCTCTAGATAAATTTAAAGTGTTTTCCATGCAAACATTAATAAAGCAGAATTAACCACAGGTAAAATATTATTAGATAAGTAATTTAAATATGTGATCTTGTAACAGTTATCCTAATAGCTGTGTCACCTTGAACAAATAGCAGCAGTTTACTCAGCTGTAAAATAGGAAAAAATAATGGTTGCCAATCTACCTCACAGTGTCGTTGTGAAAAATCAAATAAAAGTATATTTAAATGTTCTGAAAAGTGTAAAATACTACAAATATGAATGATGGAGTAATCAATATTATCACTAAAGCAATTAAAAATAAAAATGTTGGCTTGATTCAGAATGGGAGAAAATATTTGCAAACTATGGCTCTGACAAAGGTCTAATATCCGGCATCTATAAGGAACTTAAACAAATAATCCCATTAAAAAGTGGGCAAAGGACACTAACACTTTTTAAAAGAAGACATACATGTAGCCAACAAGCATATGAAAAAAAGCTCAATCATGGATCATTAGAGAAACGCAAATCAAAACCATAATGAGATACCATCTCACACCAGTCAGAATGGCTATTATCAAAAAGTCAAAAAATAACAAATGCTGGAAAGGTTGTAGAGAAAAGGGAATGCTTATACACGGTAGGTGGGAGTGTAAATTACTTCAACCATTGTGGAAAGCAGTATGGCAATTCCTCAAAGAGCTAAAAGCAGAATTACCCTTTGACTCAGCAATCCTATTACTGGACATATACCCAGAGAAATGGAAATCATTCTACCATAAAGACACATGCACGTGAATGTTCACAGCAGTACTATTCACAATAGCAAAGGCATGGAATCAACTTAAATGCCCATCAATGACAGATTGTATAAAGAAAATGTGATACATACACACACACACACACACACACACACACACACACACACACACACACACCATGGAATACTATGCAGCCATAAAAAAGAATGAGGTTATGTCTTTTGTGGGAACACAGATGGAGGTGGAGAGGCTACCATCCTTAGCAAACTAATGCAGGAACAGAAAACCAAATACTGCTGTTAAGTGGGAGCTAAATAATCAGAACTCAGGAACACAAAGAAAGAAACAACCGACAATGGGGCCTACTGGAGGGTGGAGGGTGGGAGGAGGGAGAGGAGCAGAAAAAATAACTGTTGGGTACTAGGTTTAGTATCTGGGTGATAAAATAATCTGTACAACCAGCCCCCGTGACACATGTTTACCTATATAACAAACCTGCACATGTATAAAAGTTAAAAAAGAAAAAGAAGTCAGAGCAGTGGTGTCTCTAGGAAAAGCACATAAACTAGGAAAGGCACAAGGAAACTTGCTGAAGTGTTGAAATGTTCTTTGCCTTGATCTGAGTGATGGCTATATGGGTGTAGACATGTAAAGATCCACTGAACTGCACATATAACATTTGTGGACATTATCATATGTAAGTCATATGATATACACAAAATGTTAAGATACAATGTATCTGGTATGTAGTAAATGCATAATAAACATTAGAACCTTTCCTTGAAAGAAAAATATTGATCTCTAATTGATTTTTACAATGTTATACTCATGTAATGAATAGTTTATAATCATGTCCTATGTGTGATTTTCTTCAATGTTGAAATAGAAGTGGTGGCATGGAATGCAACACTATGAACCTCTGGCCTAGAAATCCTATAATATATAGCAAAACTCTTAACCAGGCCAATGGAAAGATGAAGCAATTAATTATGAAGTTTCATCTGATGGACACTACTACCTCAAATAACACTGTCTTCCCTCTCCTTCAAAGAGGCATTCAGGCTGCCTGAAATTCTTATGTCTGTTTGAAGGAGAGGGATTCATATCCTTGGGATAAGAATTTGAGGACTCTTAATAGAACACAAGTAAGTGTGTGAATATTTGGTAATACAAATTATCATCTATTAGTATCATATTGATAATTATTAGATAAGCTAGTGACTCATCTAGCAACAAGAAAGGGAAAAAGCACCGATTCTTTTCTAAAATTTAAATATCTTGAAAAATTGTAAGGTTGAGAGGGTAAGAGAAGGAAGGGAGAGGAATACAAAATGAGGCTCAGACTAAGAGAACCACTACAGCATGAAACTGGTAAGGGGGCAGTAAGGATGAAGACAGAAAAACCAAAAAAGGCAATCCTCGTCATTTTTACAATTTTGTGTAGGGCTAGCCTGACTCTAAAAGGAATAGCAATGTATTCGCCATGATAACTATATATTTAGTTCACTTATCAACCATAGTGCTTATTTTCAATTGAAGAGTCCACTTACATGTTTTTGAAACCAGCATAATATATAAATTTCCTCCAAGAGGAATCTCCTTGCTAGTTGAGCTATGGAAATGAAATTGGGAATTTTATGGTCTTCCCTCCTCCTCTTCACTTGCATAATTGGCTACTTTTATAACAACACACCTCTTACCTCACACTACAGCACTAAGCTAATTATGAAAGGCTTTTTAAATCTAGCCACCTGTCTTTTGTTTTGCTGCCTACCTGGGCCTTTTTCAAGCAGGTAGAAAAATCTCCTATCAGTCTGTTATCATAACTGGAATGCAAGAGATTAGTGACCAGGGAGAGAAGCAGAATCAGTTTACATCCTTTCAGGCAAGAGAATAGTATTACTTCACAAGCAAGAAATCTGGGGGCCCCTCACCTTAATTTAGAAAACCTGCAATTAATAATCATGTTAAAGTTAGCTTTACATGCGAGAGAGTTTTTGTTTCCTGTTACTTTTACAATTTGAGTGTCCTTTGTGATTATCAAAATTATTTGCCGAAAGGCATATATTAACATTTAAAATATTTAATCCATAATAAAGTACGTCTTACAGTTTAGGTATATCTGAATTAAAATATACTCTGTGTCAATTTTTTTAAAAGCTTAAAAAAATTGCTTGTATTTATCCAGAGTACAATTTAGCAATCTAACTCTGCTAATTATGACAATTAATATACTTAAGTTCTTTCTTAATTGAGGAATAAAATAGGTTTTTAACTGTAATCTGACAACCCAAATAAAGAATCATATAAATCCCACCACTGGCACACACAAACCTCTCTCCTTAAAAGGTCATTGTTTCTTGAAGGAAAGAGAACTAAGCCTGAAGCTACAAATTTGGCAAGGAAACAGGGTCAAAAAACAGCTGTGCAAAGCCATAAAGAACTAGTCAGGTGATAGGGTCAGTATGCTGAGGTTCTGATGACACCCAATTGAACCTGGCTTCTTTTTCATAATCAAATACTTAATGAAAACAAATCTAATTAACACCATAAGCCAAAAAGAGGCACAAGTGGTCTTTTTAAAGTGTGGTTAACTTTCACTTACCTATTATACTAGAGAAACAGTATTAGCTGAACCATTTCAGCTGTTTCAATGTGATTTACAAGTCAACCGTGTGTGTCACAAAATAAGTCTACAGACACCTGTTCTCTTTTACAGAGTGATTCTGTGTATGTGTGTGTTTGTATGTGTGCACATGCATGTGTTGGGGGATGGGAGAGTTACTGAAATGAATAGTCCAGCCATGGAGATGATGCTTATAAAATGAAAATGCAGTGTGAGTCTACATATATAATGACATAAAAGAAAAGTTATAATGGCATTTTTCTGTGCAACAAAAGTTTAGATGTATTACATATTTATTTCCAAGGTACCTTTGATATTATGAAAACAAACTAATACTTGACCAAAAAACAAACAAAAAAACCCCAAAATAAAAAACCACCACAATGTCAGGTTTTCCATTGCCATGATAAAGGGAAAAACTATGTATTGCAGACATGGAATCAGTCTCCTTTGGGTAAGTCTACGGAGGAAAAAAAGGAAACATGGGATGAATTTGCAAAAGTTTAGAAAGATGTTTTTGACTTCACCAAGACTAACTCTAGTAAATTAAGTATATACTAGATCTATGAAGTTCTGTTGATTATAATGTGTGTATTCTCGACATTTTTTAAACTTTCATCTTTCTCCTCTTAAAAATACGAATAAAAATTTACCAGGTTTTAATGACAACAAATTAAAACACTGCTTTACTCAGTTTCCTATCTGCCAAAAGGCATCAACTGTAGAGCCTTACAAAAATATTATTTTAAAAGTTAAAGGTGGTGCTGTCATCAAATGAGATAATACATTAGTATTACTATTACTTTTCACTAAGCAACTGAACTAAAAGTTTAGGGTCTTTTTAAACCAATGTTTCATAACTTTAAAAAATTATTTTAGTAATTTTTGATAATCACTGTATTAATAGCAGCTATGTAATTAGAAGCTCATAGTACTTATTAAAATATCAAAAACCATGGAATGTCTTTAATTTTGTCAGATATTTACTGATAAGTCATTATTAACTTCTCTTTTACAAACAAACTTAAAACGAGATAATAAAACATACCATCCAGTAACATAACATGTTTAGCAGAAGAAAAGTTATCCTTATGGTTCTTTTGTAGTCCCTCAAGACAACTGGTCTTCTCATGAAACATAGCCAAAAAAAAAAAAAGTTACGAAATACTACAGCTATTTCCCCCTATGATCAGACTTTTAACTCTGAAGCAAAAATACTGCTAAACATCTTATAAAAATTCAGATTGCAATCTTTTAAATGACTTATACAGCAGTAAGAATATTCATATAGATAATTTAAAAATTTCAAAGCAGGTCCATTGCAAAAACAAAACAATACAAAACTTAAAATAAAAAACTTGAGTACAGGTCAAGTATTCCTAATCCAAAAGCCCAAAATTGCTAAAAAATATGAAACTTGAGTGCCAATGTGACAGATTAGGGATGCGCAACCAGTAATAATTTTTGTTAAGCTTCTTTCAAAGTTTATTATGGAAAGTAACTTAACGGCTCTAACAAGCTTTTCTTGGTAGTCATATTTAGTAATCATGTTGCAGGTTTTAAAAAATTGACAGTATCAAAAAGGCCTAAAGGTATACCTACAGAATTGAAGGGGAAATTCAAATATTTGCTTTCAGTAACTCTTCAAGTATTTTTGGATCTACAGGATTTATTGAAAGTAAATTTAGTAAAGAGTATGTACTATCCTTTATGAAGATATAAATTTGATAAATATTTTTTCTCAATTTCAATTAAACATTTACTGAGTATTGAGTACATTACACATCAGGCACTGTGCTAGGTGCTTTCTGAAAAATTCTCTGCTCTAAATTTCCCCAATAAAAGCAGCTAAAGTGTTAAGTCAAAACCTTTCCAAATAAGTAATTTATCTTTTAAATGTTAGGTACCGAGACACACACACATACACACACACACACACACACACACACACACACTTTCTTCTGGTTAAACTACTTACCAAATGGATAGTTACTATCATTTTTAAAACAAAAAGGCTAACATCCATTTGCATTATGAGAATATTGTGCATTTAATTAATCCAAACCACCTGTCTAAATAGTAATCGCAATCTGTACTTCAATGTTAAAAAGATCCAGCTGAAATACAACCTTTCTACTTCTGATCAGCTTGAAAACTATTTTTTCCACAGTTAAAGGGGTCACTATAAACACAAAAACTGGCATTGTTTTTGTGTGATTAGGTTACAGTAGCTTAAGTCTCTAAACACTAGAATTCCTCACACAGCTGTTAATTGTGGACCAAGGGATTGTCTCACATCTGCTTCTAGCTTATTTCATTAATGGTTCACTTTCAGGTCCTAAAAGGATTGTATCCCCTCCCCAAAGATACTGTGGAACCCAGCTATATCTGCCTTCTACATAGCTGACTTGTTCTGGTTTGTCACTCTCCATACAATGCAAATCTCAGTAAACTCACATCTGTCACAGATCGACCCAATTCGTGGGCAATCTTTTCCCATCGACCTGGGGTCCCTCCTGGGAACTTAACCATACTTCTTGTCAGTTGGCTGAGGTCCTCTTCTGTCCATTCAGGTGCCTGCAAAACATTGGAGAAAATAAAAAGAGATAATTGGAAGAATTAAAAAAAAGATAACTGAAAGATAATTGCTGTGAAGCAAATTATTGGCAATATGCTTTCTGTAAAAAAATACTAAATTGTATCTAATAGTTTCAATAAAAATTTGAGCTGCATATTTAGCACTGGAATGTAAAGCTTCAGAAGGCTATTTCATTTTCCTTTGTATACCAACTAAGAAAGCATAAATATTGCAAAATCAGGCTTTTGTAGACATTTAAAAAAATATATATTGTTTTGAATTAAACTGAAAAAACCATTCTCAAAGCTTATGAAATGCATCCTTGCTATAAAATGCAGTGCTGTTCATAAATGCCTCACATAGTTACTAATAAATATATTTTTTTCTTTTTAAAAAATACATATTTTAAAGAAAGCAAAAAAAAAAAAACAATCTTACAAGTATAAATGAAATGTGAACAAGTAAATATACTGGTCTAAAATCAGAACTGTGACAAAACATCTTTTCATCATTCTATGTAACAGTATTTCAATTTTTAAATAATATTACTTTCAAGAAGTTTAGCTTGTCAGATGCCACTAGTATTTTTTAAAACCTGGGAAAAGAAATAAAATTAGAAATTCTTGTGGTCAAGACTCAAACCATCAAGTCCATGTAAAGCAATATTTCACTTCATTTTGACCATTTCATTTTGGTCAACTTTTATCTTTGACCAAATTATTAAACTAAATTTAAAAATACCTTAGAGATTATAAACACACATATGCAAAAATTCTAACAGCAAACATATTCTCTGCATTTTACTCAGCACTATCAGTGGTCAAACCCCAAAATGAGCACAGCAAAAGAAATTATTATCTAATGACAAATAACCATGTTACAATTATTTCACATTACATTTTAGTACTGAACTATTCCCCACCAGAGGCAATAAACCGTTCTGGTATTAAACAATACTCCAGTAAAGCAGAGAGATTGAGGAAGCCTACCTTATTTGCCTTTAATTAAAATGAAAGAAAGAGAAAGAAAGAAAGAAGGAAACCTTTGAGACAAATACCTTTTCTAATCACCATTTCCGATAATGAACAGGCATACATCAGGCAGTTTGCATTACAGAACCATCAGCACAGAACAACAGTCAGAGGTGAGTGACCCCAGGGACTATCTCCACAGCTACAGCAAAGCTTCTCCCTGACACTAATCCTCCCTGTCATTCTCCCACTGTGCTCTAACCACACTGACATCCGCCTGCCTCACTGCAAGCTTAACGGGGCCCTTCCTGACTTTTTACTGTCTCCCCCAATCAATGGTTCAAGCGTGCTCTTTTCACCATGTCCAAATGGCAGCTTCACTCATAATCAAAGTGCACTGCCCCTGTTAAAGGGCTTTCCGAAAGGCTCTCCCATTTGCATTCATTTGCAAAGCAAACTACTTTTATTCACTTTGTTCTGCTATCAAGAATGTTCCCTGAAGCAGATAAATTGGCATAAATACAACCTGCCACTTAAGAGTCAGTAAATAATAGCCAATAGTAGGGAGGATTTTATCAATCATTCTATTTTGTATCCACTAAGAGCTGAAAGCCTCAAACATATTCATCAGTACAGCCCCTACAATACATGCATAAATTCACTTATATAAAAAGGTAGTCCACATTGGATCTGGGTCGGAATTTCTTTGATATTTAATGAATATCAGAAATCTAATTCTTCATATCAGATGACTTAAAAATTTACACGGAGGGTTTTTTCTTTTTCCTTGTCTTTATTTAAGGAGAAAAGTATTATTCTATTCAGCTACTATTTAGAAGAATATGATTGGATTTTCAAGGAAATCATAGTTTTATTGCTAAAAGCTTTAATAAGTAGACCAATTGGTTTCAGAAATTCAAAAGACTTAAGTTTTAGACAGAATTTAAATAAGCTTACAGTAAAAGATCATGCCATGAAGAGCATGAAGTTGATCACTGCATAAAGATACATGCTGATCAAACCATATAGCATTTACAAATTCACACTAAATCAAATTATCTAATTTCTATGTTACTTTAACATTTTTAGAGCAAACAAATTGCCTAAAATGTTAAAAATATAAATCATTGTTTCATATAGTAAACTTAAGTCTTTAAAATAATTCATATTTTTAATAGATCTGCTTTCCAAATACTCTGCATACATAAACACTGGCATTAAAAACATATCTGATTTTATTTAGATTAATGAGAGTCAAAGTATAGTACTACATTTTTTTCTGAAAAATAAAAATTTTATATAAAGTATTTGGATTGCATTCCCGAAAAATCACCTACTGCTATGACAGTCTTAAGTTTCATAGTTATTTTATGGCCATAATTTTTATTATTAATATTTTTGAAGAAGCTCGATAGTGACTAGGTCCATAATCTGAAATCTAAGAGAACCCTTTTAGCAATGCATTATTCTCCCTCCTACAGTTGTAAGGCACTTTGGTGAATATGTAATTCCTCGGCAATAGTTAGTTGTGTCTTTAGAAGCAACAGAGCCTACTGTGATCCAGCTACTACAGCAGCCATGAGGGTGGCCATGGTGTGAATGTATTCTCCTTGTTCTAATCTGGAGCCAACTGTAGCTGTGAAAGTCAAATGAATGCAAAAGCACACTGCTTTGCCACTTAAAACCATGTGTGTCCAATATTACTGGAACACTGGGCCAAATATTCATCTCTACAGTAAAGTAATGGAAGATACCACATGGTGTGGGGACAGCTGTTGTGACTACACAAGCATTCCAATTTTGCATCAGAAAAGCCCATTCTGGGAATAAATCTCCATACTGAATACAAAATAAAAAGTTTTCAAATTATTCAATATTTTAATGTAATAACCTCAAAATATAGCAACTGAAGTAAGAACTGATATGAAAACTTAAATTATTCCTAAATAATGTCTTTTGGAATGGATTTTTGCCATAAAACCCACTATGCTTTATTTGGTGTCTTTGAAAATCCTTTCTATTCTTGGGCTAGGGCTGTATTTTTAAAGTAATCGATATGCACTTTTCCCCTCCCAGCTTTGGACTATAAAATGTTAATTAGAAAGCATCATGTAATTTATTTGGCACTAAAAATTATGGCCAACTTAAAAAAATGTTTAATGTACTTATTAATTGTATTTTTATACTTTAATGACAAAAGGCTCATTTTTATCTAATAAATAGATACTGAAACTCCCTAATGAGCAATATTTCTTTTGAAATGACTTATTAATAGTCATTATTTATATAAATACAGAAGCTAAAATTCTGGATTCAACTATATTTAGTAGATTCAGCTCAACTCACATTCTCAGAAATTTTATTCAAGAAAATCATATCCTTACATAGCATCACCCAGTTAATATGTAACACATTATTAGATATACGTAATAATATAACACATTAGATATACATATTAGATATATATATAACATTATTATATAGGTATATATCTAATATGTATATATCATCAATATATGTCTAATATGTATATTATATTTAAATACAAAATTAATTATATATAAGATATATATCTTAGATATATATTTTTTAAAAGAAACTATTCTTAAAAACAAAGACCACAAACTAGCAGCAAATATATATATTATATATAATGTATATATCTTATATGTATATCTATATAATTAATTATATATAATTAATATAATATACATATTAGATATATATATCTAATAATGTGTATGGGATGTCTAATAATCTATCTCTTACCCTCTTAAGTTGTGTAAACACTTTTAGTGCATTTAACTTAGTGTACTGTTTTCAGCTATACAATTTTTCTTTCCAATTTAAAAATGGAGGCATGCTCTTGACAATTATATATAAATACATGGTATGAAAACAACAACAACAAAATTAAAAACCTAAAACTTAAAAATTAAAAGCTAAAGCACCTCAAATGTCTTTTTACTCTTAGGAAGAGAAATTCTTCTTTGAGGCCTATTTTCCTTGCTTGCAGTTGGCTGTCTTCTTGCTATATCTTCATATGGCCTTTTGCGTGTGCATGCACGTGAGTGTGTGTGTTTGTGTGGTGGGGCTGGGGGGACTCGGGAGTCTGTTCTCCCTCTTCCTCTTCTTATAAGAATACCAATGCTATCGGTTTAGGCCCCACCCTTCCTACTTCATTAACCCTAATTATCTCCTTACAGGCCCTATCTCTAAATACAGTCACACTGGGAGTTTGGGCTTCAATATGTGAATTTGAGGGCACACAATTCTGTTCAGAACAGGGAAGACACAAAAAAACAAAAACTGAAACAGAAGTCCACAGTTTGGCCCAACTGGGTTTTCAAAATTCACTAAAAGAATTTATACAATGTATACATAAAAGGGCAGGAATTGGCTTTTGTGCCTCTATTAACACTGGCTCTGAATTAACATCTGCTGAAATATACCAATTGGCAAACCTTTATGCCCTTAATCAATATTGGCGATCCCCCTTAATTTATTTTTTTTTTTTTTTTTTTTTTTTT
>PVKP010034718.1:0-23968 GCA_004027715.1 Plecturocebus donacophilus | reverse complement strand
GGCTCACTGCAACCTCCCTCCCGGGTTCAAGCGATTCTCCTGCCTCAGCTTTCTGAGTAGCTGGGATTACAGGTGCACACCAGCACGCCCAGTTAATTTTTGTATTTTTAGTAGAGATGGGGTTTCACCATGTTGGCCAGGATGGTCTCAATCTCTTGACCTCGTGATCTGCCTGCCTTAGCCTCCCAAAGTGCTGGGATTACAGTTGTGCAACTCTACGCATGCCCTGGGATGGCACTGTTTTTATTTCTAGTCCTTAGTGGTATCTGAATGTAATTAAATATCATTGATGTAACACAAATGGCAAATGTCTGTGGATAAACGTGATCTGAGAAGCACATTAGAGGTGATTGTTTTAATTTTAACATATTTCTCATCTCCAAATGGAATAACAGTAGCTGATGAGTATGCTTTAGAATAAGAAAAATAAATATCTCCGAGGAGGAAAGAATTGGTAATTGAGGAAATGTTGGCTATGTTTTAAATTCCGTTAATACAGCACTGGGGGAACTCTACTATGTCAATCCGTGTGGGACCACCAGGTGGCACACTACTGCCTTCTTTCCACCATTCAACCACAGGAAAAGAAAACGCCACTGGGAGATGTTGGCTTTAGTTTATTGGTTGTTGTAAAAAACAACACAGAAAACGCACCAAAACCAACTTAGCCACATAACAATACCAATCTACAAGTGGTTCTTTCTCAACTTTAACATTTTTATTACTATCAGTAGAATTTATTTTGCTTTGCTTTTTCTTTAAGCCTTGAGCCAACAAGAGGTAAACACATCAACTAACAGAAATGCTAATAAAAATAAGCCCATTGATTACTCTTTACCTGAAAGCAGAAACAACTGGGAAATAATTTTACCCTTCAGGATACTTAAGGATTACCAGCATTTAATATTGTACATGAGAATTTCATATTTGCAAAGTGTATTGTTATAGATTTATAGATAATTACAAAATATGATATCATTCTTTAAAACTCATATGCAATCTAGGTCAAATTCTGAACAATGTACAGATTTCTCTAGCTTGTTCCAACATTTATTCAATGACTTTATTGGCAAAGTAACCAGAATCAACCCAATTTTTTAAATACTTTAATGGAATTCTCCATTTATACTGATTTAGAGTCAGGAATTGTCATAATGCCTTACCAATAGTCTTTCTGCCTAAAAGCAAATATGTCTTTAACTTCCATTTACTGAAAAAGGTGCCCTTTTTGTTTACTGGGGTATATCTAACACATTTTGAATTTACCCCAGTTGACTAAGTCCTGGCAATCAGTAAATTAACACTTTATACAGAACTTTTAATGTCCATTGATCAAATGGGCTGCACAAATGGGAATTGAGCTTCTTTCAGTGCTAAAATCGCAAAGCAGAATGAGGTGAATTCTAGTCCCAGTTTTGCCAACAGCTAGCTGTGTTGCCTAAGGCAAATTATTTAAACTCTTTATACCTTCCTTCTCTCAAGTGACAAATTAAATAAAGTGGAATCTTTCTAAGTTTCTATTTTACTTTTAAAATGGTATGATTTTATTTTTATATTTGAATCATCTTGTGAAGCATAATAAAGCATTTCAAAGTAATTCATCAAAGTAGGAAAAGCTAGGACAAATTCCTAACGCAATGACCACCCCGAGTGATGGCAGCAGTATGCAGACGGCTTGGGATGTTCTGCCTCTCCTCTGATGAGTAAAACCAAGCGCTCTCACCACACAAAGGAAGAGCTCTACAAGCACTCTTTGCTCTACAATTTCTTCCTTTACTCCGGCTGATTGATATTTAGCCACCTCCGAATGAATTCATTGAGCTCTTTCTCTAGCTGTCTTGCACAGAATCTTCAATAGTATAGATCTGTTTAACAAATCCCAACTCCTGGAACCCACAATGTAACCACAATCCAGAATGGTTGATAGCCATAACTTTAGAAATGTATACTGTGCTCATGTAAAAAGGTCCTATAAGCACTGCGTCCCTCTTCTCATAGTGAGAATGAAAACGAGTTATTTTCTTACGCTGGAGTTGCATTATATCTCATATACTGAGTTTACAAAAGCAAATATTTCTGCATCCCTCAAAATTGAGAATGACTATACATACACAAGCTAGATACAAAATACAAAATCTATACTAAGTAAACTCACATTTTTTACTTGCAGACTCATGTTTTTATATTTTCTGTAGAGAATATGTTTCTTCTTTAAACAAACAAGGGCTTCTTTAAAGCCCCATTTATTGGGTACTTCTGATGGTGTTTTCAAAAAGACTTTCACAAGGGAGGGATGGGTCCTTAATTAAGACTTTAAAATGAGGCCATAAATATATTTTATTGGTTATAACTCCTTTTTCTTTATTAGAGGAATAACAGACTGCTGGTTAACTGGTCATGAAATATTAATTAAAAAGAAAAAGTATATGATTGAAGTCATCTCAGTGGGTGCTAACTCATGCTTTTACTGGGACTTTTTTCTGCATAAAGTTAAAGGCATATGGACCCAGGCCCTTCATCGCCCACCCAGAAACACCAGCTGGTCTTGTAGCTCTCATGCTAGAGGCTCATCCAGTGACAGAAAGCCACGAAGTCTTCTCTGTGCCAACATTTGGGGCCCATATTGAATTTGTACATATGCAGTCAGAAACCATGCCCAGGACGGTGTTCCTGACAGAATTGCCACTGCCTCCAGGACCAGATCGACCCATCCACACCAGAGTGTGTGCACACAGCAACTCTGCAGGGAACATTCTGTTTTCACCACGCAGCGCAAGACAAGAACTCTTTCTGCCCCAGTCACCTATCTGGGCTAACTACAGCCTTCCATTAACTTCCAGTGAAATACCCACATTTCTCCCAGATTCTGTTTGTACACTTCAACTGCTCCCCTCAACTGGCTAGAAAATGATTTACATATTAAATTTAAGAGAAAAGGCAGATATTTTAGGATGGTAGGGGAAAATAATCCTCAAATACTGCCTGTGATATTAAACATGGAGTTAAGAGAAGTTTCCTTGAACTACTCTAATGTACTGATCTTATATCGCTGGAAAGGACCCTGACAGATAGAGACTGGAAAGTAACCTCATACTCAACTGCAGGGAAGAGCAGGGGTGTGTGTTCTGTGGCCACCCTCCGAGGAGGAAGGACTTACTTTAGGCCTCTGCAGCAAACGGCATGGCAACCAGAAATCCCCAACCAGCCACTTGCAAACTTGAACGTGCAGTATTGAATGACCTAAGGCCATTTTGCTGAAATGCAGCTTCTGATTCCACAAGTCTGGAGTGGAGTGAACGATTCTCAGCCCACACTGGGAATACGGAGGCTCTCTCCTTCTCTCCCTGAAGCTCTGTCCCAGGCTGGCCTTTGTCCAGTAAAGTGAAAGAGAAGGAGAAGCTTCAGTGAGGCCTACAGGATTTTTTTTTAATGCAAACATTAAGGGCACAGTGGCTCATGCTTTTAATCCCAGCACTTTGGGAAACCAAGATGGGAGGATCACTTGAGGCCAGGAGTTCGAGACCAGCCTGAACAGCATAGCAAGACCTAATCTCTATGGAAAAGAAAGAAAGAGAGGGGCGGGGGTCCAGGCTGCAGGGAGCTACGATCACACCACTGCACTCCAGCCTGGGCAACAAAGCAAGACCTTGTCAGCAATAAAATAAAATAAAGAAAAATAAATGTAAGTAAATGATTTAGTATGGATACATGATTCTTGGTGACTTTTAAAATTTCTGTCAGTACGATATCATTTACACAATAAGTAAAAATAAAAAAATCTTCAACAAAAATTTAAACAACTTTTGAAATAATTGATAATTCCAAGGTGCTGTTTCCCGTTCAGGAATTTTCTTTACTTTCAAACATGAGCAGGATTGGGTGTTGTATTTTTCCCCTTGATTGACGGTTTATATTCTTTTAAAAATTATCCTAACAATAAAAATCGCTTTTTCTCTTTTGGCGCACAGGTCTATGAGTTTTAATAAACAGATTTGTGTAACCACCACCAAATTTGGAATATAAAACAGTTCCATTACCTGTCCCCCCAAAATTGATAGGATTCGGGTTCCCAAATTTTTAGTTTTCTCTCTTTTCCCCTGTTCGTCTAGTTCCTCTCTTTGCTTCCACATTTACAGACAACGTTTTTAAAAAATAAATTTAAGTATTGTTTTGCAAAGTCATCCAGAAAATTCATATTCTCCTTGAAGTCACAGGAGACACCAGAGGCTGAGACGCAAAGGCTCAGAACTATTGCGGCAAAACCTTGGGGTTAACTGAATGTGGGTTAGAAGTATACACAGCCTCTTGGTTTGAGCTCCCAGATGGAGAACAAGTTTGCTCAGGTTCAAGAGCGTTGCCCTTGGACCTTCCTGAGGATGGGAAATTCTCTACAATAGTATCTTTATTGTATTGCCAGAATCAAACCCAGAAGAAAGTCCAGGCTGTCTCAGAGCCAGTAGTGACCTATAAACACTCAGCCTCAAAGTTGGAGGACAAAGCACCCCGCTGCCTGGGTATTGAATCAGAGCCCCAAAATGGGTCACTGACAGAAGGCAGAAACAAGTCAGGTAATTTCTTCTGTTTCAGCTTCTAGGGCAATGGAAACTGTTGAATCTATACCCGCAAAAAGTTTCAAATCACAGAATAGCTCTCAGATTCTTCAATTATTCATATTAACAACTATGGGTAAAAGAATAAGCCTTCAGGAGATGACAGAATTGCCTTAATTTGGGGGCTATTTCCAATCCCTGTATACGTTTAACTCCATTCATGCTGAATAGCTAAAGGTCTTGTAATACCGCCTTTGATTTACAGAAGGGAAAAAAAGATGGTATTACTGAAAAGACCCATTACTCCTGTGCCTCCTCATGTAGTTCAATGTTAAGTACTCTACAAAACTGAATCCTTGGTGGAATGCAATTCTGTAATTCAATCGAGAGATCTTGCTAATGTCCCAGTCTGCAAGAACATAGCTTAAGGGTTTAGGTTTAGAAGGAAACCTTGCAAACCAGAGATGGAATTCCAGCCTCCCTCTTCAATCAAGGGATGAGTGAGGGTTGTTGGCAGTGTAATATTAAACAATTATTAAGATTCTTTAAAGAAAGTGAAAGAATTATAAAGTTATGTTTGTCTCTATGGGAAGGTAAAGGAAGAAGGAAAGACAAAACACCAGATGGGCAAAATGTTGATCGCTGTTGAAGCTGGATGTTTAGAAAATGGGGACTGAGTATACCATTTTCTCTACTTTCCTATGTGTTTTTAAATGTCCATAAGAAAAAGTTTCAAAAAAAAAGATACCACCAAAAGTACTATGATAGGAAAATAATGCTTCTGAAAACTCATGGAATTTGTACGTGTTTCTCAGTGGTATATTAAATGTCAATATAAATAAATACTACATGATAACTTTTCCAAGATTATAGGGCCATGAATCGATATAAAGGAAAACTTACTGTTAATACTGGGGTCAGGTATCTTCTAAATGGACTAAGTGAAGTTTCTTATGTAATGAAGCCTGTGCAGTTGTGTCATTATGTATTATTCGTACACACACTTGCACACAATATTACATACAGTCATGCACATCACGTTTCCATCAACAATGGACTGCGTATCTAACAGTGGTCCTTGAAAGATTATAATACATATTCTTACTGCAGCTTTTCTATGTTTAGACATGCAAATGTGTGCCATTGTGTTCCAGTTGCCTACAGAATTCAGTACTGTAACATACTGTATAGGTTTGCAGTCTACCAACAACAGGCTATACCATACAGCCTAGGTATATCGCAGGCTGGACCACCTAGGTTTGTGTAAGAACACTCTGTGATGTTCGTACAACCATGAAATCACCTAACAATGCATTTTTTGAGACATAGCCCCGTCATTAAGAAACATATTATTGTGTTCATATTCAGACTTCCAAATAAAGAAATTAGAATGCTGGAGACAGGCTATTTGCATCACAAACGGGCCATTGTCATATTCCTTTAAACACCAATGCATATCAACAATAAGGCTCAAGAATTTCTACTTATGTAACAATCTGTTTCTTAGCTCTAGCTACAATATACTCTTCTGGGGAGCATTTGAAAAATACTTACTCCCAGGCCCTATTGCAAACTAGTGAATCAAACTGTCTAGATGATTTTAAAATGCATCGAGGATTGAAGGCCAGGAGGCTACTGCTCTCAAAACAGAGCTAAGACTCAGAGTGAGGAGTGTTCTTCAGAACTTGTCAGGATAACGCATCGAGATACCATGTTGTTTGGATATCCTCAAACATCCATGCTAAGTGGGATGATGTCTGCTGTGGGGAAATTAAATTAGAATGAAAGTCATAGTATTCTTAACCTTAAATAGAATTATCTATGTGAAACTGGAAGAAAAAAAGCCTGATTTCTTCCCCAAACCTTTGACTGATGGACCCTAGGCTAGACCTTTCAAATGTAAAATACATTTAATTTCTGGCCCAGCACAGTGACTCATCCCTGTAATCCTAGCACTTTAGGAGACCCAGGTGGGCGCATCACTTGAGTCCAGAAGTTCAAGACCAGCCTGGGCAACACGGGGAAACCCCATCTCTACTAAACATACAAAAAATTAGCCAGGCATGGTGGAACGCAACTGTAGTCCCAGGTACTTGGGAGGCTGAGGTGGGAGGACTGCTTAAGTCCAGAAGGTCGAGGCTGCAATGAGCCATGATCGTGCCTTTGCACTTCAGCCTGGGCAATGGGAATGAGACCGTGTCTCAAAAAATAAATAAATAAGCTTTTGAAAATGGAAAACTAAAATCATTTAATTTCTTTAAAGGCATAATTAAACCAATAATTAGATTACTATTTGAATAAAATAAATTTTGGTGGCTACAAGTCATAAAATCGCCATGATCATCATTGTCACTCTGCAAACATCTCTTATCGCCACCTCATCTGTGCTTCATTTGGGAATCCTTAAAACTTATGTTGATGAGGCAGCTGGGTTAAACCTACAGTTCCCTTAGGGGAGGGGTAGTTTTCACCAACACCATGGCAAAGCCCTTACCCTGAGCTCTCGTCTCTCTCCTGCCAAGCAATAGTTTTTAACAGTGTAGCACAACTTAAAGCCAGACTTGCATCCTTATCGGAATTCTGTTACCGCTACAATTAGGCACTGGGCATAGATAGGACCCCCCATGGAGGCCCAAGGAGCTCCAGGAGCACAGGCACCTCCCAAGAAGCCCAGCCCCCAACCACTGCCATTCTGCCTTCTCACAGCTTTCCAGCTTTCCAAGTCTTTTGACGTTTATGGTTTGTGTTCATGTTTCAGCTTTAACTTTTAATATGTTTTTACTTCCTCATAGAATTGAAATGCAGACTCCCAGGGCTTGAAGGTCTGAATTATTCTCTCACCTATGGGCCACACCATAAATCCTGAACTCAACCATCAACATGAGAACCAACCATGCAAAATTTTCTTTCTTCTCTACCCAAGATGGAGTCTAACACACCATATAAGTTAGTCCTAATGGGACTAAAAATCCATCAAAATGGCTTTCTCTGGATCTTATCCGGCATCATCCAATTTTTCTATCTTTTAAAAAAATTATTTTGTGGTCAGACTATATCATTCCTAAATCAGCGGCTAGGTAAGAAGTATCAGAGTAACTAGACTGGGCACAGTGGCTCACACCTGTAATCCCAGCACTTTGGAAAGCTGAGGTGGGCAGATAACCTGAGTTCAGGAGTTCGAGATCAGCCTAGCCAATACAGTGTAACCCCGTCTCTACTAAAAATACAAAACTTAGCCAGGTGTGGTGGTGCCTGCCTGTAATCTCAGCTACTTGGGAGGCTGAGGCAGGAGAATCACTTGAACCCGGGAGGCGGAGGTTGCAGTGAGCCGAGATAACGCCATTGCGCTCTGGCCTGAGCAACAAGAGCGAAACTCTGTCTCAACAAAAAGAAAAAAAAAGAAGAAGAAGTATCAGAGTAACTAAAGACGTACCTAGAACTTAAGCTCCTAGGCTTGGATATAAGACAGGCTTGGAATCTGGTTAACTCTGATATGTTGGCCAGGTTATGGACCTCTGTGAAATGAAGGAGAAACACTGGCAATCTCTAAAAAGTGGATTGATGGGCGAATCAAGAGATCAACACCCAATACACTCTCATTAATATGCATCATTAGACACTATCAGAGAGGTACAAAAATGTGGCTAGAAGATTGTCTTCCCAAACTGATGGCAGCTCAGAGATGGGAGACGAGACTGAATTGAGATATGTGAAATATGACCTTCCAATTGTACTCACTGTACTCGTGTATTATTTGAGCTGCTTATAATACTGTAGTGAAAATATATATTGAGTCATTTTTAAAGAACAGTTTGCCCTCCTCTCTTTTTCAGATACTAAACGTAACCACTTATTAACAATGCTGCCAAGAAAATGAAGTGAGCAGGGGGAAACGTGTCGTGACCTTTGGTGCGTTGGGTGATGGTGGATGAGCAGTGGCTTGAGGACTCTCAGTAAAACACGCAGGCGGAGGGAAACAAAGACACAGTAAGAAGGCCAAGGAGAGCAGATCACTAAGGTCAGGAGTTTGAGACTCCTGGGTTTGAACCCAGGAGGCGGAGGTTGCATTGAGCCAAGATTGAGCCACTATACTCCAGCCTGGGCAACAGAGCGAGACTCTGCCTGAAAAAAAAGAAAAGAAAAAGGTCTGGACCAGATTACCCCAGTAACACTGGAAATGGGCTCAGTGGGTAAGTGGACAAACTGGACATTTTCAAGCACACCTTCCCCATCGCAGTGATGTGCCTCACGGCATGAGGTTCCTCGGAAGAGAGTGAGGAAAAGCTCTAGGTGAAGTCTCTTGGCCTTTGGACCTCTTTTCCATGGAACCTCATGCCCTACAGCTTTATGCTTGATGAGATCTGCTCAGCTTGGGGGGTTTGTTTGTCTAATCACAGGAGAGTCTTTCTGTCTTTTTCTCTGTTCCAAGCACCAATTCTTATTTAGGGGAAGAGGGTGGGGGAGCAGGTTCATAAACACACATTTCTTGCTTCCTATGCTCAAGGCGTCTGTTCTTAAACCAACAGTGTCATCCGTCACACTGTATCAGAAGGGGAGATAGCCCTCCTGGCTTAGGCCACACCTGATTTCAGCCGCAAGCAAATAAGAGACCACTATCGGCTCACCTCTATCCCACTAACGCTTTTGAGGATCCACCTCTTCTCAGAATGGGAATGCCTGCAGTACAATGATAATGCATGGGTGGTGTGATCGCAGCCTAATGCAAAAAGTTGTTGCTGAAATACTTCAGTATACAGTGATATATTTAATCTTTACTAATATACGCTGTTTGATCCTCTCATATAGATAAGATGTGAATTATTATCCGTATTTTACATGTGATCCAACTGAGGTTCAGAGAGATGATGGCTTACTCACGCTCATGCTGCCTGTCGGAGCACAGACAGACTGGCATTTTCTTATTCCTAACCTAGTGCCCATCATACTGGATCACAGCTGCCCATTCACCATTCAGCACATACGGGCACTAAGCAAAGCACAACACTGGACACTGCAGAGAAAACAGGAACAAAAGGTCTCTGTCCTGCAGCAGCTCAAAATCCAACAGAGAGAAGACTTTCATGGGATTAAAAAAAAACTGATACCAGTCATAAACATTAGAAAATAGATAATAAAAATCAATACAGGCCAATAAAAGCTATGGGACCTCAGGATTCGAACTGAGTAAAAGGGAAGTTTTTTTTCAGCAAATAGTTCTTCCCCAGTATTTATTGAGCACCTACTGTGTGTCAGGAACTTTTCTCCAAGTTGAAGACCTTGTACTTTTCCTGCCTCTCACAGAATTTAGAGAATCTGGGTGGGAAAGAGATGAAAGAATACACCTCGATGACTTCTCAGGGTCCAGGGAGTGCACAGTTTATGGGACATTCCTTCCATGAATGGTGGAAGATGCTGGGCTGAGACCCAGGACATCGTACTCAATTACACATTTGCACATGGCCCTATCATGCCCATCCCCCATTGAACAACCCATACCTTGACCATTCATGGGACCAGATTAGGCTTTAGAATCTACCTAATGTACCATGAAATGCGTAGTGTCTCCAGTAATCAAAGCGGCCATGCTGACCCGTTCTGCTTGGTAGCCAGGTAGACCTGTCAGGCTCTGTAGCCATGTTCTTCTGCTTCTCATCTTTTCAAGTCACTGTGGGAAAAGAAATCTCAGTGCAATTCTTTCCGGCTCATCAGTCTTCCCAGTTCACCCATCCACATCCACGTCCTTTATTTTTCTGCTTTCCTGGGGCAGTTTCTGCTGCATCCCAATCGGAGCCTGCTCCCAACCAGTGTACCTGAACAGGTGATCCCAAAAAGGATTCAAAGTGTTATTTTCTTCAAAGGAATTGTGTTTATTTTTTAAAAAAAAAACATGTTTTATTTGTTGTTAATTTGAGCGACAATTTTTGCCACAAAGACACATGCTTAACCCTGGGCCCTGAGCAGATCCTAAGTGGTTCTAAATCTAACTCAATTAAGCAATATCACATTTAACTAATTAATTAAGCCAAGGCTGTGTGCTTACTGTACGCCAGAAATTGCATATAGAAAAATAATTGATCTCCGCCAGGCGCAGTGGCTCACACCTGTAATCCCAGCACTTTGGGAGGCCGAGGCAGGCAGATCACCTGAGGTCGGGTGGTGGAGACTAGCCCAGCCAACAGGGTGAAACCCCATCTCTACTAAAAACACAAAAATTAGCTGGCTGTGGTGGCAGGCGCTTGTCATCCCAGCTACTTGGGAGGCTGAGGCAGGAGAATCATTTGAACCTGGGAGGCGGAGGGTGGAGTGAGCCAAGATCCTGCCATTGCACTCCATGCTGGAAGACAGGGTGAGACTCTGTCTCAAAAAAAAAAAAGAAAGAAAGAAAAGAAAAGAAAAATAATTGATCTCATTTATTACATGATCATTTTTCAAGGAAGTTATTGTTCGATCTATTCAAATTGAACAGATAGCTGAGACTGAAAGAGGTTAAGACATTTGCCTCAGCCTCATACCTTTGTTCTATACACACTTTCCACCACCTCCACGCAGACCCTCAGCTCTGTCGGGCTGGTCTCCTATGAAGCCATCCCTTTCACACTGCCCTTGACCTCTGAGTCCTATGGTCCATCACCCTGGCTTGGAGTGTCCTCACAAATGCCCATTCACACCCCACTTGCCCTTTGTGGTCAAGAAAGTTTCCAAATCCTATTGAACTTTTCTTGACCCCTCAAGTCCTCAAAGTTCTCCCTCTCTTCTGATCTCTTCCACAGCAGCCAATAGGGATCCTCTGTGCCATTTCCTTAAAAGATTGTATGTGGGAACTTTGGTGATTAGTTTCATATTCTATATTTTGTACCATTCATAGTGTTGTACACATGGTAGATGATCAATAAACACTTAACCAAGTGACTGACTGTTTCTAAACCAATCTCCTGTACTGTTGCAGATCTTAGAAAGATTAAAGGAGGTCTTATAAATGTTTATTTTTAAATAAATTTATTTTTATATTCTTCGGATGGAAGGTAGAAAAGTAATCAATCTCCTTTTTTGCATCCTATCTTTTGTCACACTTTTGTAAAAAGTCTCAATTCTACATTACACTCTTTTTTACCCCATCAGCAAAAATTTAACCATTTTCATTTCTTGGACCAGATGTAAAATGTGAACTTAGTGACTTCAATTAATTATAGGGAGTTCCTACTAACGAAATCAGGGATTCTCCGTCCAAGAACAAAAAGCTGATGAAAGTCTTAAAATTCACCAACAGCTCTGCAGGTGTATCTCAGCTACAATCAGAACTGAGTTGCCTTTGTTCCCCTAGAAATTATCAGCTGACCCAACAGATCTGTTGGTGTTCACACAGGGTGAGGTCGACCGGGGCCTGGAAGATTTCTGCACACCACTCTTTGTGCAGCTAACGATACATGATTTTAAAGTTCTTAACCCACCTCTCCTCCCTGCCCCCCAGAACTAATCTATATGCTAATTTCCACTTGATAATGCTGCCCCACAATATGGTAATTGCCGTAATGTTTTCCAGGGAGGAAAAAAAAGGTAGAAATTGAGCCGCAGCTTCAGCGCTGACGCCTGTGAGGTCACGAGATGCTCTGCAGACCGGTATCAAGCCGGAGCCCACGTCCAACAATTTGCCACACTGAGGCCAGAATGAAATCATTCTGGAAAAACTGGAAATGCTTTCCTCGCCACACTGTTTTGAAACGCTCCTTGGAAGCATGATGAGTGTAGAGGCAGTGAGCTGTAGCCTGCTGAGTCAAACCTGACTGCATTCCCTTACCTGCGAGCGAGGTCCTCTAGGTTTGCAGAAAATCTCAAACCACTGATTTGACAGTGCAACCTTTAAAGCCTGGCCAAGTCTTCCAGGGCTTCTGACTTCTCAGCATCACCTTTATGTGCACAAGGGTACTCTCCTTCTTGCCCATTTCCCTACATATGCTCTCAATGCTATTAAGATATCAAATGCAGGAATGACAACAAGAGTCCTAATTAAACAGCAGCAGCGTGTGCCCTCGAAGGAACAGCCTGAACCCAAATAAGTGGAGCTTGGGACCAGAAAGGGGGAAAAAGACAATGGGGGCTTTGAAGTCAGCTGGGTTTAAAGCATCGGGTTTGTTGTGTGTATTTAAAGGGCCAGATGACACAAAGGGCTCCCCGTGCTGTCAGGACGGAGACCAAGCTCTGGATTCACCAAGACAGACGGGTGGCAGTCACTGAGTCCTGTGACCAGAATCCAATTGTAATTGGCCTCAGAGATCACTGATGGCAATCAGGGAAGTAATAGGCTTCTGAATAATTATGAATAATTAGGCACATTTATGAATAATTACACTGATAATAACTATCTAACTCACTCCATTTTAAAATTGTAATTCAGTCATTATGGATTGGGTACTCACTCCCTTCATCCTGCCTCTGCATATTCATGGCCTAATCCATCTGCCGATCTTAAAATGACTGGAGTCCCTCTCCAGGTCAGCACTGGACTCACCTTGGGGACAAAGGACCATCCTGGTCCTCAGGGTTGGAGTTTCATATCCCTTTGATTGATTTGGGAGGACTCTGGACAGTAGAGAGAGGCAGAGAGGATATGAGGAAATATTTTCCTAAAACACCAGAGCTTAGCCATCTTGTGACTCACTTATCAATATGCAAATGACTTCAAAGTAACGTCCAGGAGCTCTTTGCTGTTTTCAATAACAATGATAAAAAGAAGCCATTGCTTGCACATGTCATTGCAGAGAATACCAGTGCATTAGACAAGGCAGTCGTTTTATAGCATCTTCTGTTCGGGTACTAGGCTGCTTAGAAAATCAGAAGCCTTGGCTGGGCATGGTGGCTCACACATCCCAGCACTTTGGGAGGCCAAGGTGGGCAGATTGCCTGAGCCCAGTAGTTCGAGACAAATCTGAGCAACATAGAGAGATCCTGCCTCTACCAAAAATAATACCTAACAAAAATTAACCAGGCATGGTGGGATGCACCTGTAGACCCAGCTACTTGGAAGGCTGAGGTGGGAGGGTCACTTGAGCCCAGGAGGTTGAGGCTGCAGTGAGCCAAGATTGCACCTCTGCACAGTCCAGCCTGGGCAACAGAGCAAGACCCTGTCTCAAAAAAAAAAAAAAAAAAAGAAGGAAGAAAGTCAGAAGCCCCAATTTGAAGATGGAATCTTAAAACAATGTGTCCTCAGGCTTTAAACACAGTATGTCCTCACACTCCGGCCATACTCTTTCCTCCCCCATATCCTCTCTCCTTTTCTTTTCTTTGTTTCTGTTACTCCCCCTTTTCCTTCCCTCCCTCCCCACCATTCTTTGCCTATTTCTCTATCACTTTCATGTCTCTTCCTATTCTGTTCCAACAATGACAATCAAAAGTTAGCTTATATTTTTCTGATTCCAAACGTAGTATCTGTGAACTCAAAAAAAGTAAAAAATAATCTCAGCACCTGAGAGAAACACTATTAACTTAATACAGTATTTTGAAGTGTTCTTTTTCTAAACACACTTTACACAACTGAGATTATATTATAAAAACAATTTTGCATTCTGACATTTCCCTGAATATTATAGAATGAGCATTTTCCTTATTATTAAAACTCATGTTTGATGGTAAAATTATAAAATATGAAATTATACGTGATCATAAATTCCCTAAACTTTGGCAACTCAATATTACTCATGTTTGCTATTTTTGCCATGCTATTTTGTGGGGCAGTCTTCTTTTGTTCTTATATTCACCACATTATTTCCTGTTCCTTTCTCTTCCTCTTAAATTAAGACTTGGGTGTGAGGAGGCATGCTGCCCCTGAATTAAGACAGGGGAATAACATGACTGGTTTAGTGCACAGGAAGGCTTACCACATACAATCTTTTCAGGTACAAGCAATATTAATACCCTACAGTTTAACTATAAACAAAATCTTTTATGCAGAATTAACCATAACAGAATTCCATCTTGGACCCAACCCAAGGGGGCTCAGTAACTCAAATACATTATGATGCATCCTTTCCTGAGGCTTGATTACAGGAAAATTGAGACATAAATGGCATCCTATTGAGCTTCTTGAAATACTAGTTTCCAAATAATTACTAATGGATGCCATGCATAAGAATTGCCCAGGGAGCTTTTTAAAAATCTGTCTTCCTGGACTCCACCAAGTGATATTTTGATTTAGGAGATCAGGAGGGAGGATCAGGCTGGGCAGGAAAGAAGGCAGCAGAAATGCAGTCCCGCATCTGCCATGCCAAGAATCCTGCCTGTAATTTACCAAGGAGCAATGTGGTCTACGAGCAGATGAGTGGACAAAGGAGAAGGATGACCCCCGTGAAAGTGATCGGCAGAAACTGGGTCATCAGGAGAAAAGGGCACCATGCGGTGTGAAGACAGGGCTGGAAGTAGGTGGATCAGTGAGGAAATTGTGGAAAACCAGAAATCTAGTTTACAAATGATGAGCATGTGAAATGAGGCAATACCATAGGGGAATGGAGAAGCACATTGATACGAAAGCTATATATGGTACAGTTAATAAACTCAGGTGAATGTTGGATGTGAGAACTAAAAGTCAAAATTGGGATGACCCCCAGTTACCTAACTAAAATAAAATCCAGGGGAGCAGCAGCTGGATCTGGCGTGGGATGGTGGGAGGGGGAACGATGATATATGATGGAGGGCCACGATGAATTCACTTGGAAACAATGATTTACCCAGAAAACGAAAAATGCTTTCTTAAAAAAGCCCTTTCCGAAATTGTCATTTGGGGTTTTAAATTATGAAAATAAAAGTTTTGCTACTTACGGGTAGCTCACGTCTGTAATCCCAGCATGTTACGAGTGAGTCTAGGAGTTCAAGACCAGCTTGGGCAACATAGCAAGACCCCCTCTCTACAAAATAAAAAATTAGCTGGCGGTGGTGATGTGCACCTGTAGTCCCAGCTGCTCAGGAGGCTGAGGTGGGAGGATCACTTGAGCACAGGAGGTGGAGGTTGCAGTGAGCTGAGATTGCGCCACTGTACTCCAGCCTGGGTGACAGAGTGAGACCCTGTCTCAAAAAAAAGGAAAGAAACGTTTGCTTTCTTCCCCTCATATTGGTAGTTCTATATGATACAGTGCAATAGCACCCCAGCTAAAGTGAAGCCTTCTTAGGCTGTTGGCTTTTTATGGGACGCACAATAGAGTGAGGCTCTCATAGGACGAATGCTTTCTCTCACCTGTTCAGTCTATGCTCTGGACGGGGGGTGATCAAATAATTTCTGTGTGATTTGTTTCCCCAGGTAACCAGAGGACAGTAAAAGCCACATGTCTAATCCAACTGGATGCTGCTTGTAGGTCTTTGCAAGTTCTCTCTCCCGGCATGTTCAGACATCTGCAGTTCCTCGCATTTGGCAGCTCTAACTAGATGAGATGTCACAATCTCCATGTCCCAGCAGGATTTCCTGCAGACTTTGAGGAGACTTGATATCCAGAGGAAGAATTTACCACCAAATCCCAAAAATAAAGCCCAAGGGCTGCTCCATGGGACATATTAATCCAAGAGTTAGAAGAATCAAACATTTTACTTAGAGAATATGGACAGACTAACTTTCAAAAGAGAGTTAACCAGTTTTGGGGTTTGTCTGGGGGCGGTGTGGGGTTGAGGTTTGTTTTTGGTTTTATTTGGACATTTTATCCTACTCTAAAAAAGAAACCACTGAATGTTTCAATGGACAAGTAACAAGAGAAAATTCAAGGGGAATTTCTCAGTGGCTTTTACTGTATCTCAATTCCAGCATATTTTCTAGGTGAGCTAAGTGGAAGATACTAAGAAATATGTCTTGAAATTGTAAAGTCATTAAGAATCATAATTATAAAGATTATTCAGCAGCCTAGGAACATGTCCAGCAAAAAAAAAAAAAAAAAAAGACAAGCTATTAAGGTAGAGATTCAATGACTGCAACTATAATTTTAAAGCATAGAAAAAATGGGAAGAAACATTGTTTCTGTTACATTCATGAGCATACTTTTTAAAAATTTTTTATTTATAACATGGTCACGTTTTTTAAAAAATGCTTTGGTCAGATGAGGAGAAACTGAGAGAAGGCGGAGAAACCCGGAAAGGTCAAGGCTCTTGCCCAAGATCATCGTATCACCCAGTTGAAAGAGCTAAAAGTAGAACACATAATTTGTCTTGAGAACCACAGTCTCCCTTGATCCAGCAATGGGAAAAATGCAGCCTCACTAGGCCAGACTCAGTTTTTCTAACTCAGCGATCACCTTTGATGGAAGCGCCCTGTTTGGAAAAGCTGAAATGAGGACCCTTTCCAGAGTAGCCCCAGAGAACGCCCCAAGCACATGGAGGTCAAGCCATGAGAACAGCGCCCTTTTTTCTTAGCAAAGGGGACCACACTCACCGAGGGAGCTGCCACTCCACACCATCAACCTCTTGAGAACAGCCTGGGTCTGATGTCGCAGCAGGCCCCGCTCCTCCCTTCTTGCTGCCTTCTCCCGCACCCAGCAAACAGGGGCCATGACCATTTTGCTGTTCTTGTTACGAGGTATTTGGACAAAGCTTCGGCTGCTGTCCAGCCACCCGCCCTCCCTGCCCCAGCTAAACACAATGATGGATGAGGGGACTACTCTCAAATTTTGAGATAGGGGTGCTGGCGGGCAGAAGGAAGGAGAACACACTTCAGACAAAGAGCAAGATAGAGGGGATGGCGTTGAAGCATGGGGAACATTAGAACCTGTCAGGGCTGGCGAATGATTCATTGAGGTAATGATGGTAAACACTTCATCTCTGAGCATATATATGCATTTTACCTAACGATCTCAAGCGTCCATACGTGAAGAAAGGCTCAGAATAAATCATAGGAACAGACCCTAAATGGGAATCCCTTAGGAATCGGATCTGAATTGTAAATGCTTGCCGGAATTTCACACATCAAATTACTACAAACAGGATGATATTTTAAGCAGCTTAGTACTTAAAGGGTACCATGTGGAGTCCTGAGGATTTTCTTCTTCTGCTTTAGGATTTTGGTCTGTGCCAGTTGGAGCTTTGCATATCTCTTGCTCACTTGGGCATTTCTGGTTGTGAATTCTAAAGTGAAACAGAGGTTTCTCATAATTAATCACATCCTCCTCTTACTACAACATAGTTCCTCTGATGTGAGGTGCCTCTGCAATAGAGGATAATGCCTGTGAGTTGAGTACACGTGGACAATAGCCAGATCACATATAAAAAGAGAACTCCAACCCACAACCTGCAGCAACCAGCCAAGAAAACCAATCCCTTATCTACAGTACCAGCCCACTATCCATCTACAAGTCAGACCATTACCTCTAGCACCAGTTCAGGAAGTCAAGCAATAACAACCATAACAATCGGCCCAGCATGTCTAGGACTTCATTAATTGTCCCTTGAGAAATTAATCTCTAACGTGTGCTCCCACTTCCAACATAGGACGAACCAGGGAAAGTCAAATGTGTACTCTTAACTAATCACATGAGATGTCTGTGTCTTCATCCATTCATGCTGCTGTAACAAAAGACCTTAGACTGGGTAATTTACAATAACAGAAATTTATTCCTCACAGTTCTGGAGACTGGGAAGTCCAAGATCAAGGTGCCAGCAGACCTGGTGTCTGGTGAGGACTTGCTTTCTGCTTCAAAGATGGTGCCTCGTGGCTGTATCCTCACCTGGAGGGCAGAAGAACAAGGCATTCCCTCAACAACCTCTTTTATAAGGGCACTGATCCCATTTATGAGGGTTCCACCTTCATGACCTAATCACCTCCTAAAGGCCCCACCTCTAAATACTATCACGTGGGCAATTAAGTTTCAACATATAAATTCTGGGGAGACACATTCAGATCACACACCTTGCATCTAGTAAGCTGTCTCCAGCTTCCCCGATCTGCCAGCCTCAATTGGCACATGCCTGAAGCCTTCCCTCTGTTCCACTGTGAGGCTTCCCACTCCTCTGCCTGAATGTGCATTGCTAACAAAACATAAGTAATGGTGACCAACTCCCTTGCTGTGACAAGCTCTGAATAAGTAACCATTGACTCTTCTCATTTGGTTGGTCTTCACTTATTTCCACATGCCTCAGACTTGTACTTCCAGAAAGTTTTAATGAGAAAAAGCCCATCAAATCAGTCTTTAACAAGTCCGAGAACATACTGCACGCCTGAATCTGCAACTCCAGTGGCTTATCTGAGTCAGAATATGGCCCATGTGATGAGGCATGGTGGCTCACGCTGTAATCTCAGCACTTTGGGAGGCCAAGGCGGGTGGATCATGAAGTCTCAGGAGTTCAAGACCAGCCTGGCCAATATGGTGAAACCCCATCTCTACTAAAAACAAAAAATTAGCCAGACGTGGTGGCATGCACCTGTAATCCCAGCTACTCAGGAGGCTGAGGCAGGAGAGTTGCTTGAACTCGGGAGGTGGAGGTTGCGGTGAGCAGAGATCGCGCCACTGCACCCCAGCCTGGGCGACAGAGTGAGACTCTTATCTGAAAAAAAAAAGAAAATGGCATGTGGTGACCACCCGAGTCACTGCAGTGTTTTTCTTCTGCATTTTTCACTTTGGCCATTGGCTCAGTCACAGAAAAATGTACATGTGGAGACACTCTCAGGAAGTAGCTTTCTATCGTTCTCTGAAATAGGAATTGAAATAAGCCAAGTCTGGCTCAGCTAACACCTTGAAATCATCAGATTCTTAGCTATAAGCTTTTATGATCCACATTGAGCATATTAAAGAGAATTCTGGTACAGAGAATAATGAAACTAATCTTATATACTGTGATTTTTAGGGGGATAGGAAGGCTACTTCGAGCTTCAGCTTATGTCCTCCAGTGACCTGTCATCAGGCCTAAATTTTCTTCATTAGAGACTAATTTGTTTGAGTAAAGCACTCCTCAGGGTCACTACAACCAAAAGACTAAATGATCAGAATCACTTGGAAAGTTTTAATGAATAAGGGCTTCCTACACCAAACCTCTTTCCTTTCCCAGTGTGTGATCACAGAAACTCTCTCTTTTTTAAATTGACAAATACAAATTATATCTATTTATGGTGTACCAAATGTTTGTTGAAACGCTGTATGTTTGAAATATGTATACATCGTCAAATGGCAAAATCAAGCTAATTAACATACATATTACTCACATATTTTTTGTGGTGAGGACACTTAAAATCTCTCTCCTCCCAGTTTTCAAGTGCACAATGCATTGTTAACAACTACAGTCACAATACATCTCTTCAACTTATTCTTTTTGTCTAACCAAAATTCTGTATCCTTTAGCCAACATATCCCCACCCCACACCCAGTAACCATTATTCTCTGCTTCTGTGAGTTCAACTTTTTTAGATTCTCCATATAAGTGATATCAGGTATTATTTGTCTGTCTGTGTCTGGCTTACTTCACTTAGCATAATATCATCCAGGCTCATCCATGTTGTTACAAAAGACAGGACTCCCTCCTTTCTTAAGGCTGACTAGTATTTCATTGTGTATATATACCAGCTTTCTTTATCCATTTACCTGTTGACAGACACTTAGGTTAGTTACACAGTAGTCCATCTTTATCCATGGTTTACCTGTGTTCCACCACTGTCTGAAAATATAAAATGGAAAATCTCAATAATAAAACAATCCATAAGTTATCAATTGTGCACTGATCTGAGTCGTGGGCACGTCACCTCTCAAAACACCCTTGCTCTTTTGCTCAGTTGTCTAAATTTGGTTACAACACAAAATGAAAAACGAAAGCCCTGGTGATCCTCAGCACCAATTATTTCCAGTTTGTCTTCCAAGCACAGGATAAGGAAGTACTTTCTGGGAGTTTTCTCTTTGTTCAAATCCCCGCTCCGTCTCTGTACAGGGAGCTGTTTTGTTCTTCCTTCCTTCTTTCTTGCCTATTAAACCTTTCACTCCTTAAAACCAAAACAAAAAAATAAAAAAAAGAAAGCACTTCCCCAATCCTCCTGAACTTAGGTGTGGCCATGTGACTTGTTTAGGAAAACAGACTGGTACTAAAAGTGACAAATGGCGTATGTCCCTCCTGCCTTGGCAATCACTGTTGCAAGTATAGAGATTAAAACACAGACAATCTGGGTGTCAAAGTAACCATAAGGAGCAGAGTTCCCTGCCCAGGGCCAGTTTCAAGGACACGAACCTGTGCAAGCCCCACACTCAGGAGGACCCCCCTTGGTTTAATTCTCTGCTGTCACTGTCTTGACATTCTTCAGAATTTTTATCTGGTACTATGTATCATAAATTACACAGCGCATCCTGTCTCTCCTAGATCGTAATGTACATCTAGCATGAGCAAGGTACAAACTTTCGTGTGGGAAGCCACTGAGATTTAAGCTTATCACTTATCCTAACCTTGCAAACTTACTGATACAGACAACATCCACCTGATCCCCAGCGACCTATTTAAAAGTAAACAGCTTTGTCAGATTAAGGAGGTAGCACACTGTAAATGCCAATTCTGTCTCAAAGGTCAAAAAATATTACAGACATAAGACAACTTAGTTTGACTCCATCATGCATAATAGTTATTATCAATATTTAGGCTGGGCAAGGTGGCTCACACCTGAAATCCCAGCCGTTTGGGAGGCCAAGGCAGGTGGGTCACTTGAGGTCAGGAGTTTGAGACCAGCCTGGCCAACATGGTGAAACCCCATCTCTACTAAAAATACAAAAGTTAACCAGTCGTGGTGGCATGCACCCGAAATTCAAGCTAATCAGGAGGCTAAAGCAGGTGGATCACTCGAACCTGGGAAGTAGGCATTGCAGTAAGTCGAGATCGCAGCACTGCACTCCAGCCTGAGTGACAGAGGGAGACTCTGTCTCAAAAAAAATAATAATAATGAGCATTATTTACTATTATTATTAGTAGGTTTCACTCACTACTCAGAATTACAGTTTCTCTCCACGATATATCTGTTGGTTGTTTGCCTGATGACACACAGAATATAAGAAACTTAAAATGATCCAGCCTAACAATTCACAATTGCAGATATGAAACCAACCTAAGTGCTCATTGACCAATGAATGGAAAAAGAATGTGGTATACTGACTTCAAATTATACTACAAAGCTAAAGTTACCAGAACATGGTACTGGTATAAAGAGAGGCACATAGATAAATGGAACAGAATGGGGAATACAGGAATAAAGCCACATACTTACAGCCAATGATCTTCGACAAAACATGCAAAAATATAAATTGGGGAAAGGATATTCAATAAATAGCACTGGGACAACTGGCTAGCCACATGTAGAAGAATGAAACTAGATCCCCATTTCTCGCCTTATATAAAGATCAACTCAAGATGAACCAAAGACTTAAATCTAAAACCTGAAATGATGAAAATTCTTGATCACATTGGAAAAACTCTTCTGGGCATTGGCTTATGCAAAGAATTCATGACTAAGATCCCAAAAGCACATGCAACAAAAACAAAAATAAATAAATGGGATCTAATTAAATGAAAAGGCTTCTGCACAGCAAAAGAAATAATCAGCAGAGTAAACAGACAACCCACAAAGTGGAAAAAATGTTTGAAACCTATGTATCCAACAAAGGACTAGTATCCAAAATCTGCCAGGAACTCAAACAAATCAGCAGAATAAAAATGAAATAATCCCATCCAAAAGTAGGCAAAGGACATGAATAGACATTTCTCAAAAGAAGATGTACAAATAGTCTAACAAACATATGAAAACAATACTCGACATCACTAATCATCAGGAAAATGCAAATCAAAGCCACAATGAGATACCACCTTACACCTACAAGAATGGCCATAATCAAAAAGTCAAAGAACAATAAATGTTGGTGTGAATGTTGTGAAAAGGGGATGTTGTTATACTGCTGGTGGGAATGTAAACTAGTACAACCACTATAGAATACAGTGTGGAGATTCCATAAAGAACTAAAAGTAGAACTAGGATTTGATCCAGCAATCCCACTACTAGGTATCTACCCAAAGGAAAAGAAGTCATTTTATGAAAAAGATATATGCACATGCATGTTTGTGGCAGCACAATTTGCAACAGCAAAGATGTGAAATTAACCTAAGCGCCCATCAATCAGCAAGTGGATAAAGGAAATGTGGTATATACACACCATAGAATACTACTTAGCCATAAAAAGGAAGGAAACAATGTCTTTTGCAGCAACTTGGATGGAGCTGGAGGCCATTATATAAGTGAAGTAACTCAGAAATGGAAAACCAATATCAGATGTTCTCACTTAGAAGTGGGAGCTAAGCTATGAGGACACAAAGGCATAAGAACGGTATAATGGACTTTGGCTACTTGGATGGGGGGTGAGGGATAAAAGACTACATATTGGGTATAGTGTACACTGTTTGGGTGATGGGTGCACCAAAATCTCAGAAACCACCACTAAAAAACTTATCTATGTAACCAAAAACCACCTATACCCCAAAAACTATTAAAATAAAATTTACAAGTTAAAATAAAAAAAGAAAAAGAAAAAAAGTTTATATATTATATATATATATGTTGTATATATATACTGTGTGTATATATAGTATATGTTATAGATATATGGCGTATATATATAGTATATGTTATATATGTAGTGTATATATACACACACTATATATATATGTATACACACACACACACACACACACACACTATGGACTACTACTCTGCCATAAAAAGGAATAAAATAGAGAGAGAGATCCAAGATGGCCGCATAGCAGCAACTCAGGATTGTAGCTCCCAGTGAAAGCGCAGAGAACGAGTGGATGCTGCAATTACAGATAAATTTTTGATGCCCACAGACTGGGAGATTCCCGGCGAAGGAGCCACACGGGTCTCCAGCACGATCCTTTTGTCCGGTGCAGCGCTTCTTGGTGCGGAATGTACAGGACTGCATGCCCTTTTAGTCGGGCTCGGCTGGTCCCATCCCCACAAGGAGAACAGCAATTGGAAGCGCTGAGGACTGAGAGCAAGCACAGCTGAACCCAGGAAGGCCCAGCTCTGTGGGGAAGGGGCGCCCCCCAAAGGAAAACTAAGAAACAGAAAAAACTTCATAACCAACAAGCCGGACGTCCACTCAGAGACCCAATCTGAAAGTCAGCAATTACAAAGATGACAGATGGATAAATCCACAAAAATGGGAAGAAACCAGTGCAAAAAGGCTGAGAACACCCGAAATCAGAATGCATCTCTTCCTACAAGGGATCGCAGCTCCTCATCAGCAAGAGAACAAGGCTTGACGGAGGATGAGTGTGATGAACTCACAGAATCAGGCTTCAGAAGGTGGATAATAAGAAACTTCTGTGAGCTAAAAGAACATGTTCTAACCCAATGCAAAGAAACTAAGAACCTTGAAAGAAGATTTAACAAAATGCTAATGAGAATGGACAACTTAGAGAGG
>PVKP010034717.1:0-23969 GCA_004027715.1 Plecturocebus donacophilus | reverse complement strand
TCTCTCTTTCATTCTTTTTTTTCTTTCTTTTGCTGTTTCTTTCTTTCTCCTTTTCTCTTTTTCTAAAATCTCTCCCTCTTTCTTTCTCTTTCATTCTTTTTTTCTTTCTTTTGCTATTTCTTTCTTTCTCCTTTTCTCTCTTTTTCTAAAATCTCTTCCTCTTTCTTTAAAAAAAAATAAATAAATAAAATAATGTAATCTTTTATACTTATGTTTATTGTTAATATGGTACTTTCATTTTCTCTTTAATTTTATTACATATGCCAAGCCCTGTGTTTATATCTGTTGCAGAGTAATCACAGATTAGTAACACATAATCAGTACCCTCAAGGCACTTACTGTCTAATGGCCTTTCATATCCATTGATCAGTTGTTGACAGTAGAGGAAACATTTCAAAGTTAATGAATAATTACATTGGGTTTTTCATGGTTTACTTATGCCCTTTTTGTTTAAAGATTATGTTAAATTAAGAGGCAGAGTATATGCTGAGTATATGTAAAGCAGGGGTTCCTGTCTAAAGGTTACTTTTTTAGAAGGAAAATATCAAGAAAGTAAAACCCAACAGAGCAGAAATAGAACCACAATGGGATACTTTTATATTATTGTTTCCCAACCATAGCAGTGAGTAACAATGAAAGTCATGGCCCCTTCACCGCAAGACACTGTTTAACTTTTTTTTGAGATAGCATTTCACTCTTTTTGCCCAGGATGGAGTACAGTGGTGCAATATTGGCTCACTGCAACCTCTGCCTCCCAGGTTCAAGCTATTTTTCCGCCTCAGCCTCCTGAGTAGCTGGGATTACAGGCACCTGCCTCCATGCCTGGCTAATTTTTGTATTTTTAGTAGAGATGGGGTTTCACCATGTTGGCCAGGCTGGTCTCAAACTCCTGAATTCAGGTGATCCACCCGTCTTCACCCCTCAAAGTGCTGGGTTTACAGGCATGAGCCACCATGCCTGAACACCACCGTTTAACTTAATGCCTTATCTCCAGTGACCCATGCATCTCAAGGTCACCCTGTTGTAGTTCTTAATAACCCAGATATTCTGAGGGTTTTCTGGAATCTGTCAAAATATGGCATATCCCTCCCATTACTTCTTTGAGGCATATCTGTTGGTTATTGATACTTAAAATGACTCCCAGGAGAGCTAACACTTTCTCCTTTGGTATTCATTATAGCCTGTGTTTACTCTTGGAGGAAAAATAAATACTCTATTCACCTTAAATGCAATCATCCTAAAGTGAAGCCTTTCCAGATTCTAAAGATCTCCCACATGTACATGGCATTTCAGGAAGTTTTATTGATTTGAGTTCAGTCTCACTTCAGAATAAGAGCATTATTTAGACACCCATTCTCAGTAGAAACATGTTTTTTCTTCACAATTCTTGATATTCAACATTTAAAAGTTTATTTTCTAGTATCTAGCCGTTCAAAAGATTTATTTGTTTGAAGAAACTTATTGAAGTATGATTTATATATCATAAAATTCACCCATTTTAAGTGTGTATTTTAGTAATTTTAGTGTTTTACAGAGTGGTAGAACCATCACCACAGTCTAATTTTAGAATATTTCTCAAAAACAAAAATAAGTAAGTAAATACATAAATAGGCTGGAGTGATGGCTCATGCCTATAATCCAGACACTTTGGGAGGCCAAGGTGGTGGATCACCTGAGGTCAGGAGTTTGAGTCCAGCCTGGCCAACATGGCGAAACCCCTATCTCTACTAAAAATACAAAAATTAGCTGGGCATGGTGTCATGCTCCAGGAGTCCCAGCTACTTGGGAGGCCAAGGTAGGAGAATCGCTTAAACTTGGGAGGTAGAGGTTGTGTTGAGCCAAGATGGCACCATTGCACTCCAGTCTGGGCAACAGAATGAGACTCTGTCTCAAAAATAAAAATAGAAATAAATAAATAGATAGATAGAACATTTTTCTCACCCCAAAGAGAAACCTTATGCCCATTCAGTCATTCCCCATCCTCAGGCAACCACTAATCTGCTTTCAGTCTCTATAAGTTTGTCTTTTCCAGACATTTCATTTAAAGGGAATCATATGATATATGTTCTTTTATGTGTTGCTTCTCTCACTGAGCATAATGTTTTGAGGTTCACCCATGTTGTTAGAAGATTTCTTTAAGACTGCTAATTATTAAGAATTTTCCACACACCTGGAGTGCTTAGGTAACCTGTATTATTTCAAAATGTGTCTAATTCACTATATAGTGTATAGTTAAACTAATTCTCTTATTAATATATTAGAAAAAATGTGAGATGTACAACATGACTTCTCAGTCTAAAGAAATATACCTTTACATTTCTACCTGATTTTATAGTTATTTAATTTATTTATTGCTGAATTTTAACTTTGGCTTATACATTCTACATAAAGACCCACTAGTTTATCTGGTTGTGAATAAAAATCTTGGACCTAGTTATTATTTCCATTTCAAAATGTAAAAACCCATGGCAAGTAAATTAATGATAGGGTAACAGGAAAGTCTACCTGAAAAAAAATAATCTGTATCATTTGTATAAATCTAACTTACCTAATCAGAGAAGCAGTTAGAAAAGTCACATGTGTCACTTGTGTAAATCTAACTGACTTAATCAGTTAGTGACGTTAAAGCATAGAGAGTCACAGCATTTCCTGAGCTAGCTCCTAAGTGGTGACCTTCCTGCTACCCTCAGACTCTAGCACTCATTCTTTCCAGCTGGTATTTCTTGTGTAAGTCCATTTGCCTAACAGAACACAATAAAGAACGGAGTCCAGAGGAAGGTGATAGGAATAATAAAGAGAGCTAATATTCATTGGACTTTTACTATATACAATATAAGAGGCTACATTTGACTTGCAGTACCTAAACTAACCCTATGGAATTGTATTCCATTTTAAGGTGAAGGAAATATGACTTGGAAAGAATCTCTACTACCTAGCTAGTAAATGTCAGGATAGGACTCACTCAATTGTGCCTGATTTCAAAGCTCACATTCTTTAACTATAATAGAGCTCTTCAGAGGAGTCCCAATTTATGAAGCATACTTCTAGGAACTTTTTAAAATCTTTTTGCTTAGAAATATTGAATTGGCATTACTCCTAACCTCTAATTTCTTCAGTCATTTTTACATATATATCCAGGAAAGATACTTTATTAAGTTTTGGCTTGGAAGGGCAAAGTCAGGATGTTATGGTTTAATTAATTATTACATAGTGTTATTTATAAGTTTCAAGTATTCATATGTTCTTTTTCTTTTCTTTTCTTTTCTTTTTGAGGTGGGTTTTTAGCTCTGTTGCCCAAGCTGGGGTGCTATGGCGCCATCTCGGCCCACTGCAACCTCTGCCTCCTGGGCTCAAGCAATCCTCCCGCCTCAGCCTCCTAAGTAGCAGAACTGCAAGCATGCACCACCACACTCAGCTAATTTTAAAAAGTTTTTTTACTTGAGAAGAAATCATTCTTCACTATATTGCCCAGGCTGGTCTCAAACTCCTGGGCTCAAGTGAGCCTCCCCCTTGCCCTTTCAAAGTGTTGGGATTATAGGAATGAGCCACCGTGCCTGGACATTTCCACATATTTCTAATAGAAAACCTAGTTCTCAGAATTACACTAAATATACTTTTGTATTTCACTGATAATTTGGAAGTTCCTTGAATACTGGCTTTGCCTTAGTAGATAATATGGATCCTGATTGTTCTACTACAGATATGAGAGTTTGTAGGTAATTCTGATGGAATCCAAATAAACCCACTTTCATGGTATTAAGATTGTGGCTACAAGAAAAATCTTATAGAAATATAAAAAATAGATATTTCATGTCATCACTTTTAATTGGTAAATGATAAGAGGTTCTTAAAATCTACAAAATAGGAATTTTTTTTTTTCAGACTTCGTGATCTGGATACATTGCATTTCCTACAATAGGTCTCAAGGGATTATATGTTTTGCCAAAAAAAAAAAAAAAAAAAAAAAACCAGGGAGGGAATGAGTGATGAAGGGTCTTTTTTCATCTTTTTTTTCTGCTATAAACCAAATATTAATCTTAAAAATAAATTAGCAGAAAAATGTTTGAGAGTGAAGACAAGAAGACAAGCATTAGTGCTGGCTGAATCCAAATTTGGCCTGGAAAAGATATGAATGTGTTTATTACAGCACATACTTCCAGCACAGCAGAATTTTCGAATGGTCAGAGAATTAGTGTCTTGCTTTTATTTCCTCCCTTCATTTTCTACTTGTTCTTTAAGACAATTTAACATTCCTTCCTCCTCCTCTTCTCTTTCAGCACAACCTCTCCTTGCTTCTCCCACTTTTTCTTTCTAGTTTTGAAAGACTGCTCCTGGAAAACCTCTGCTTCTGAGAAACTGAATTATTATAATTAGTTTAGAACTAATATTCTTTATTAAGATGAGTTTATTTGTACTATTTAAGCTAGTGATAGAAGGAAACTGGGGTAATTATTATTCTTGCAGGTGGGAATGAGAAAGAGTGGGTGAAGTATGACAAGACATAAATATTACAGGCAAAGAAAACACATGAATCACTTACTGGGAGTAGTGACTGGAAATGGAGGCAGAAGGAACAAGCTAAACTATGAAGGACCATGTTAAGGAATTTTAATGTTGTATAAACATTAAAGAAGTAAAACAAATATCTTATTTCTGTGCTCCCATGACTTTTTAAAAAAGGTTTAAATAAATCAACACAAGTAAGATTTGAAGGAACATGGTTACTTATAGATTATTTATAAAGTTACTTTAACCACCTTGGTAGAAAAATTTATTTCAGCAGTCTCTGAGCATCTCCCTTCTGTAAAACTCTGTACTTGGTAGGCATTGTGTGGGTCACAGGAGTGTTGAGACATGGTTTCTGATATGCATTAGTTGATTAGCAGGATAGTCAGGCATTAAAATAACAAACAGTAAGCAAAATGGGAGGAAACAAAGTGAAATGTACTCAGTAAGAGTATGCCAGTGATTAAGGAGACTAATTATTGATTTTTTTTAAAAAATGACAAGACTTCTCCTTGTAACATTTTCGTGTTGGTACTGGTCATGAGATACACTTAGAGATGAACTAGCTATACATCTTTCCCACTGAGCATACTGCTATTTGCAACTCATTTTCAACAGATCACTTCAATCATCTGTTGAGTACCTGCTATGTATGATGCAGCAAGGATAGAAATGATCATGATGGTGGTGATAGTTAACATATATTCAGCATTTCCTATATGCCAGTCATTGTGTCTCAGCACTTTGTATGCATTAGGTTGTAATCCTCACAACCCTATAATCTAGATTATCATTATCTCCATTTCACATTTGAGGAAACAGTATAGATAAATTTAAGTAATCTGCCATTCCCCCAGTCACCCCCACCACTCCCCCAGTCACCCCCACCATCAGCAAAACACCAAAAAGGTAGGATAAAATATAAATATTAAATGCATAATTAAGCCCAAGAAAGTAAGGTAAAATTTTAAGGGTGAAAAATGAGAAGAGGCAGGAACCTAAGGTGGTATTCTGGTGCTGTAAAAAGTTGCAGCTAACCTGAAAACATCTAGCAATACCTGGAACCAAGAACCTATTTGATCCTGGGTGAGGAGATGGAAATTTGTAAATATACTATATTCATAAATTCAAGCAACAATTTCTGGCTGGGCACAGTGGCTCACACCTGTAATCATAGCACTTTGAGAGGCCAAAGTGGGCGGATCACATGAGGTCAGGAGTTCGAGACCAGCGTGACCAACATGGAGAAACCCCATCTGTACTAACAGTACAAAATTAGCCAGGCATAGTGATACGTGCCTGTAATCTCAGCTACTCGGGAGACTGAGGCAGAAGAGTCGCTTGAACCTGGGAGGCAGAGGTTGTGGTGAGCCGAGATCACACCATTGCACACCAGCCTGGGCAACAAGAGTGAAACACCATCTCAAGAAAAAAAAAAAAATTTCTAACTCATAATAACGTTCTTGCCTGGATTATTAGCTTCTTAATGGTCTCCCTGCTTTCACCTTTGCTTCTTTGTCTTCTATTATCAACACAGCTGCCAGAGTAACCCTTTAGAAACAACCTAAATCACATCATGCCTCTGCTCCAAACCCTCCAATTCCTTCTCATTTTACTCAGAGGCACTTTCCTAAATTAACTCCATGATTGTATACCTCAATTCCCTCATGTCTTTACATAAATGTCACTTTCTCAGTGAGGGCTATCCTGATAACCCTATTTAAAATTTTATTTATCACTACTCTCTAGCACTCTTACTTCCTCTTCCCTGCATGCATGTGTGCATGTGTGTGCGCTTGCACACATACATGTGTGTGTGTGACAAACAAAGCCAAAAGTTGTTTTTTGAAAACAGTAATAACTAGACTTCAATCTCTAGTGTTTTCTAATTCTAGGACCCATCCCTTTTACCACCATATAGTGTACAGCTTCCTTCTACCTTCACAAGTCCTGCTGAGTGGACAGTAGAGTCAGACTTAATAGCTCTGTGGGACTTAATAGCTCTGTGACTTTGAGTATATTGTTTTACTTCTCTCTGCCACAGTGTCTTTAACCATAAAAAAGTACCATAATAGTATCTACCTATAGAATTGTTTTGATGATTAAATGTAATAGCACATGTAAAGTGCTTACTGCCCAGTACATAAGCAGCCTTCAATCAATGCTCATGACTCCTGCTGACTTTTTTGTTGTTAACGGTAATTTGTCCTCTTCCTCTTCCTCTTGTGAAGCTTACCACAGTTCCCCACAAAGTGCTATGAATATGGTAAAAACTAATCAGAAGTCCTGTATGTGGACATACTTGTTGTCTAGCACAAGAATCAGCACTCAAACCAACTGCCAGTTAATTCTTATCCACTCTATGCTGAGTTTTTATAGTAATGACAGATCAATAATGGGAGAGGTTCAAGATGGGAGTTGTGTAAGAATGAATGTGATTTGTTTATTGCTCTTAGGTCAAGAGAACTTTGGGATAATTCTCCAGTGGCTCCATAAGAACAACCCTACCTACCCCTCCCCATCCTCCCTGTGCACCCCCTCCACACAGACACACATACACCACTCTACTTTCCAGGCTCTGACTCTCCACTGAAGACCATATGCTGATTACTTGAACTGAAAACAAAATATCTAACTCCCGAAAGGTATTATGGCCAATATACTGTTTAGAAGTGGGCCATCACTAAACATTTGACACTTTGGGGCAAAAGGAATCTGAAAGGTGTAGTCAAGCCTGCTATCTATTCTTCCTGTTCTCTTCAACAGAATTGCAACTTCAAATGCTTAAAGAAGCCTGAAAAGTAATGTAAATGGCTAAAGTGGAAATTGTACAGAACTAGAAAATGCCTGTTCCATGTTTAAAGAACACATCTGCTATTTAGTTTCAGTCATTTGTTGTCAGGCAAAAAAAAAAAAAATGTGCACTTAGTGTTGCCAGGTTTTTTGCTTTTTATAAGAAGGGGCCAGGTGCAGTGGCTCATGCCTGTAATCCCAGCACTTTGGGAGGCTGGGGTGGGTGGATCACTTGAAGTCAGGAGTTTGAGACCAGCCTGGCCAACATGGTGAAACCCCGTCTCTACTAAAAATACAAAAATTAGCCAGGCATGGTGGCAGGCACCTGTAATCCCAGCTACTTGGGAGGCTGAGGCAGGAGAATCACTTGAACCCGGGAGGCGGAGGTTACAGTGAGCTGAGATTGTGCCACTGCACTCCAGAGTGAGACTCTTGTCTAAAAAAAAAAAAGGCAGAAATCTACTTTTTAAAAATTTCCCAATTAATTATTATTAATAAAACTAAAAACAAAATAACTACAGGCTATCAGTGGCTTGGACTTCTGTGTTTATCTGTCTGGAAAACAATGAGAATTGCATAATTTTAATTTGAAAGATAAGTGCAGCTAAAAATATAAATTCAAAAGACTTCTATAGAGAGATGATTACAGAGCTCTGTTGGAAGAAGAGAGAAGGAAAAAGAATAGAGGTCAGAAACATGGGGAAAGATTTAGGGAATAACAAAAGGAAGGAAAGCTAAAGAATGAGACAGCACAAGAGAATCACATGAAGATTAGATTAGGTGAAGCTGCAGAACCTATTTTGGAATAGAAGTTAAAGTTGCTAATTTGAGCAATCTTTAGTAGATTCTGTAGTGCGATTAAAAATCAACTGATCAGCTGGGTGCGGTGGCTCACGCCTGTAATCTCAGCACTTTGGGAGGCCAAGGCAGATGGATCACGAGGTCAGGAGTTTGAGACCAGCCTGACCATGGTGAAACCCTGTCTCTACTAAAGATACAAAAATTAGCTGGGTGTGGTGGCGTGTGCCTGTAGTCCCAGCTACTCGGGAGGCTGAGGCAGGAGAATCGCTTGAACCCAGGAGGCAGAGGTTGCAGTGAGCCAAGGTCTCGCCACTGCACTCCAGACTGGGCGACAGAGTGAGACTCCATCTCAAAAAAAAAATCAACAGATCATTTATTTTGCAAGAAAACAGTGAGAAAGGGAACATAATTATGATTGAGCCAAGCTCTAATTTATTCTAAAGGAATTTAATTATTTCTATTGGCCCTTCCAAGTAAATTTTCTTTTTTAGAAGATTGTGACACGTCCAACAGACAGGTAAAGGGACAAGGAACAATGCCCTCTCTAATTCTGAGTCAGTAGGAGGTGAAAGCAAAGGTAGTACTGAAGGAGGCATCCCATCTCCTACAAAGTCATACTGGAAGACTGGGGGCAAGGCTACAGAGGTTGTCCTGTGTGAGTCTGTTTCATTTCCAATTCTGCCTCAGCCTTAGTTCCTCAATCATCTTGGATCCTATTACAAGTGGATTCCAGGACCGGCAAATGATTCCTGACATACACATTTAAAAATAAAATTTTCACAACAGAATAACTTAATAAAAACATGAAAATTTTATTGAAATTTTTCATCTTCCAGAATAAATGGATTTTTTTCAAAAATATACCTCTTCTTAACTTTGCTATCACCATGTATAGAATATAGTATAAAATGTTTGTTCCCACTAAATTGAAAAAGGAACTAGCAAGCTTTAATGTCTACTGTGATTTTTCTCAGAACCAGTAAGATATCTGCTGTTTCTACCTACTGTCTTACGTATTGTAAAACTAGAAGAAAAAAGTTGTGAAGTATACAGACCTAGACTTGAAAGGGTTTTATTCATGGGCAACATGAGAGTTGGAAGAAAATATTAGACAATATAGGTTTAAATTTTACTAATATTGTAAAATTTTCAAATAATACATTTAAAAGTTCGTGAGCCACTTAAGAGTATTGGCATCATGTTCAATGATGGGAAGTAATTATACTTTTTTTTTTGGAGGCAAAGTCTTGCTCTATCCCCCAGGCTGGAGTATGGTGGTGTGACCTCAGCTCACTGCACCTCTGCCTCCCACGTTCAAGCCATTCTCCTGCCTCAGCCTCCTGAGTTGCTGGGATTACAGGCGCCTACCACCACACCTGGTTAATTTTTGTATTTTTAGTAGAGATGGGGTTTCGCCATGTTGGCCATGCTGATCTTGAACTCCTAACCTCAAGTGATCTGCCTTCCTCAGCCTCCCAAAGTGCTGGGAATACAGGCATGAGCCACCTGGCCATAATTAAACTATTTGAATGTCTAGGTCCCAAAAAGCTTTGGTTTATGGATTTACTTCCTTTGATTGTTTCCATGAAATGTTGAGAATGTGTTTACATGATTGAATATTTAAGTTATTTTGTTAGGTTTTCCTTTCCCAGAATATTACTTTGAGCAATTGGAGAAAAGTGGCTAATTTTTTATTTAGCCCAGAAAATACATGGGAGAGTCTAAGCAGAAAGTCAGAAATGGCACAAACTACAGTGCCTCCCATAGGAGTTGAGCAGATAGGGACTCTTCTGAGCCAGGGTTCTAGTTAGCATGAGTATTTTGTGCACCCACAGCTCTGTGGCAAATGCTTGACTTCTCTTCTGTTGTGCTCCAAGAACAGTGAAATTTGCAACTGTAGGATAAGGAGCAAGTAAGCCACCAAAACTGTTGGAGTAAAATACAGTTAAGAGTCAACTTCCAACTGAGAAAAGCAGTGGGAAGGCTAATTGGAGTATAGTAGGAATTCCAAATGCCAGTCTACTTTCCTTTTGTTTCTTTTACATATATTGAACATATATAAAAGATTTTATTTTTAAAAGCTAAAACCACATTTTTTTAAAAGTATGAAACTCATTTCCATCCTTAAATGATCAGACTCAAAAACTAAGGTCCGGATTATTGACTCTTCATTCTTCATGTTATGATATCTAGCATAGCGCATTTTACAAAAAAGTTTGTCCAGTTGAATTGGTGATACAATTATTCAGTACAACAGCCTAGGTCTCCTGATTTCAGATCATTTATTGCTCAATATGGGCTCTAATCCTTTGGCCTGGACCCATGCCTCTTAACTCTGCTGTACATTAGAATCACCTGGAGTGCTTTTAAAGCCAACAGATGCAAAGCCCCAATCAAAGAGCAGTTGAAAACAGAATCCCTGGGGCTGAAGCCATCAGTGTCTTAAAAATTCCAAAAGTATTCAAGGGTCTCAGAAACCCTACGTGTCTGTCATTCACTTTTGTGTAAATGCTGAGGATGTCTAGTATAGCTTAATGACATACTTCACCAGTAGACACTGGTTGTAAAGATAGTACTCCCCAGGCTGGCACGGGGGAGTACTTGGAGGTTCTAGCCTCCAAAAAAATAACTTGGGGCCCCTTTTTTTTTTTCAGATCTGTAAGTTTTTTTCCACACAGCAATAGATGGTAGAAATACTGGTACATAGTAAGTACTATGGATCTTAGCTAATAGTGCCATTACTATGTAGATATTTGATGCCAGATTGTAAAATCCAGATATGATCAATAGGGAGCTTTGGGGGTTTTTTTGTTCATTTGTTTGTTTGTTTGTTTTGTTCATTTTTGTAAGATGGAGTCATGCTCTGTTGCCCAGGCTGGAGTGCAGAGGCTCACTGCAACCTCTGCCTCCCAAGTTCAAGCGATCCTCCCACCTCAGCTTCCCTAGCAGCTATAACCACAGGAGTGTGCCACCACACCCAGCTAATTTTTGTATTTTTATAGAGACAGGTTTCACCATGTTGCCATGGCTAATAGGGAGCTATTTTAGGTGCTTAGGCAAGGGAAGCAATGTGAATTAAACAATCTCTTATTAACTTTGTAATGAAGCTTAAAAGAAATATTAATTAGTGCAAGAGAAGATATGTTTAAGCACTGTATTAGAAGTTTCACCAAAACAGAACTGTGTGGAAGTGCAAGCCAGGGGTTCAACACTAAATTACATATAGATAGCTGCAGAAGTTATATAATTGTATAACTTCTGTGATTTAGGATATTGTGTTACCATTAACAATTCATCTTCCTCACAATTCATCTTCCTTGTGGTAACAATCAAAATTTTACTGGCTTCATCCTGATCTTGTGAATTTTGTAGGAAATTTTCTAAAAATAACAAAAGTTGAAATTCAAAGTTCTCAAGGTTAAAAAATTATGAAGAGATCTGTTTTCGCTCAAGCAAGCCCTAGAATACTTTTTCTGAAATATTGTCTGGCTACCGCTTGCATGTTTGTTGTCTTTCAAGTTAAGGTGATGTTTGTGTTTGTCTGGAATTTTTGTGTCTCTACTAAGTAACTGATTTTTGAATTTCATGTTTGATAACCTCACTCATTATGTTGTATAAAGATCTGTGGTGTAACAAGGAGAGCTATGGAAAAACAGCACATTTATGCTTTACTGTTTTTAAACACATGGTCTCACTCTGTCAGTCACCCAGGCTGAAGTGCAGTGGCATCATCATGGCTCATTGCAGCCTCAAACTCCTGGGCTCAAGGGATCCTCTCACGTCAGCCTCTTGAGTAGCTGGGATCACAAGTGTGCACTACCACGCCCAGCCTATTTATTTATTTGTCTGTTTATTTTTAGAGATGGGGTCTTGCTATGTTGCCCAGGCTTTTATTGTTTACAAAATCAAGTTTATTTGTGTAACTGGGAGAGATGGGAAGACTTGTAGAGGCTCTACTTGACCAAAGCTAAAATCTGTTCTCTTTTCCATCCAAGAAGGCTAACTGAAGCTGACATGACTTCTGGGAAGTGCCTTGCAGTTGATCCTCTGGGCATGCTCCATGCCAAAGTGTTATCATGAGAAATCAGTCCAACAGGAGTGAGATTTGAATCCTTTAGAAGGATTAAGGCAGGAGAAAAGTATCTGGACTGTATCGACTTATTTGGAATTAATAAACTAAGTTTTTACAGCACAACTCTCTGTAGTTATGAGAGATGAGATGCTGTGTAACAATTAACAGTTACTCATTCTTCCTAAAACAACTGTATTATCAGTTTCATTGGCTTCCTAATGTTTTAAACCTTGTATGTGATATTAAATTTTAGAATCACCATCCCATCCCCCAGCAGAGTGCTAAACGCATCTTTGGAACTCTAAACATTGTTCATAGTTATAATTTATCCTTAGGTGCCAGCATCGTGCCAAGAGCTTTCTGTCCAAATACAGATCTTACCTTATTTAATCATTCTTTCAGTTCATTTAAATATTTTATCTGTCATCCTGTTTTTCTTGTTGGACTTGAAAAAATGAGATTCTGTATCTAAAAATGCCTTAGGAGTGCAAACTATGCTATAAAAAGGCAAAGGGAAAAAAAAGGCAAAGGAGCACTCATGTCTCTGTGATTGGCTTGTATGTAATCTTAAAACCGCCATTGACTCCAGATCTTTTTGTTAAACACTTGCCAAAGTCTTCTATAGGCAGTAAAAAGATTAAGGCGTGCATCTCTGAGGCTGAATAGAAATAAAGTATAGATTTCCTTTTCCTTCTTCTTAAATTCGAAAAGCATACTTCTTGTGATCCAAGCCATTGATTAAAATGCTGATGGGACAGAATTTTATAGCAGGCTGCTTGACACCTCCTTCTAGGATTGCTGCAACCCATGCAATCATTAGACATGGAAAATATGACAGGAAAAGTAATTTGGAATCAAATCACAGAATGTCTAGAATGTCATGTTAAGGAGTTTAGACTAATATTATTCTCTGGACACTAAGGAGTACATAATACCATACTCTCGAGTTGGGTAGTGACGTGATTGTTTCAGAAACACACTAGAGCAGTGAAGAAGATAGGAAGATGAGAGGTTAGAGCAACAGGGGCCACTTAGTAGGCTAGTATAACAGACAAGTACTGATGAGGGTACTTAGAGAGAGATCCACATAGAGGCAGAAAAAGTTACAAACCAAATCTACAGGGCCCAACAAATAATGCAAATAAGTTAGCAGGCCACACAAAGAGCACATGTCCCATCTAAGGGGCAGCCACTGCTCAGCTTCAGCAATTGTTGCCATACAGGGATGTAGGAACATTGCTATCCCATCTTTAGGCTTTTCAAAATAAGCAAGAAATTTAGATTATATGTAAAACCTCTTTATTTTAAAATGTTGGCTTCGTCTTTCAAAAATCCTAGACAGCCAAAATAAAAGATATATGCAGCCAGATGTAGTTAGTAAGATGCCAGCTTTACAAGCTCTAGCTTTTAGCTTCTGGTTGTGAATTCTTGTTCTGTAGTATAGTAAGGAAAATGCCTGAACTCGGAGGCTTGAAAGATCTGGATCTGAATCTTGGCTCATCCTGAGATTTTTTTTTTTTTTTTTGAGATGGAGTTTTGCACTCTTATTGCCCAGGCTGGAGAGCAATGGCACAATCTCAGCTCACTGCAACCTCTGCCTCCCAGGTTCCAGAGATTCTTCTGCCTCAGCCTCCCCAGTATCTGAGAATACAGGCATGCACCACCACACCTGGCTAATTTTTGTAGTTTTAGTAGAGACAGGGTCTCGCCATGTTGGCCAGGTCAGTCTCAAACTCCTGACCTCAAATGATCTGCCCTCCTTGGCCTCCCAAAGTACTGGCATTACGGATGCTAACCACCAAGCCTGGCCTCATCCTGAGATCTTAAATGAATGTTTAACTGTCTGTTATTTTTCTACTCTAAACTGGTGATAACTAAAGATGAAATTATTCATATAAAGCACCTAACATAGTGCCTGGCATATAGTAAGTGTACAGCGAGTATTTGTTGAATGGAAAGACAGGACATGAATTCAACTATAAATTGAATGTCTACTTCATCAGTTACTGGGATATACATTGACAGATAAAACAGACAGAATCCCTATGCTCACCGACCTTAGTCCAGGTCCTCCAGCTGGTAAATGGCAAAACCCATGATAATGCATGTCAGCATCTCCACCTTTGGGGTTGGAAGTCACAGGGCATACCTGATTATGTTGTTTTTTACTGAACCCTAATATTTTCATTTAGGGCAAGTGCTTTCTAGCCTGAAGATAGGAATTAGAATACTTTTGGTAAGATACAGCCTAATAACGTAATTGAGAAAAGAATGGAAAATACAAAACTCATGACTCATTGTGAATAACAAAAGCAAAGACGTTATTAACTATGTGCCCCTTAAAAGACCTTTATAAATAGATTATTATTCTAGTTTAATTTTGCTTAGATGGCACTGTTTCCTTTGTATTAGCCAACATTGTTAGCATTTTTGAGAAGTCATAGATTTGATGAGGATTTGTGGAGGAGCTGCTGAATTACAGAAGAAATTATTATGGCAGAAAATCAATTATGTGGTGCTATAAATACTTGATTCGATAACTCAGCAAATTCCCTTTATGTCCAAAGTGCAAACATTTTGTACCTAACTCAAAAGGTCTGTTTTTAATTTCTTCAGCTTTGCAGTTGTTCCACTTTGCCACTGATAGAGTTTTACATGATAAGAGAGACATAAAGAGAGGTCACTTTCAGAGGGAGTTTTAAGTGTTGGGAGGATGAAAGCATGGGGATGACCCTCAGTGATAGGCATGTTTCAGTGTTGATAGCAGGAGATTACCTGGAAGAAGTCAGAGAAAAATCTGGAATGACTGTGGAGTTAGCTGGTTTTATTATACTCTTGAGTGACATTTCCAGCTAATAAAATTAGAAATAAAATTATAATCTTAGAAGAGAGCCTCTGGGAAATATGTAGTTAACCTTTTGGAATTTTACAAGCATTGTATATAACTCCAATACCTATATTTAAGGTGCTTTAACCTGACATTTGAATTGATGCCAAGATGTGCAAGGCATGGTCTCTGCCCTTAAAGGGTATTAAGAGAGAAACTATATATACACGGATTTTTAAAAATTATTTAGGTTTAATTAATAGTTTAATGTTTGGTTTTTAAAACCTAATTTTTGGCATTTAAAAAATATTATCTCTTAATGAGCATACAAAAATAGTAACAACATAGGAACTTATTTAACATAATACTTTTCCTTATAAAACAGTATTTTTTTTTAATCTACCTTAGGCTGGGTGTGGTGGCTCACGCCTGTAATCCCAGGACTTTGGGAGGCTGAGGTGGGCTGATCACAAGGTCAGGAGTTTAAGACCAGCCTGGCCAACATAGTGAAAACCCTTCTCTACTAAAAATATAAAAAATTAGCCAGACGTGGTGGCAGGAGCCTGTAAAAGTAGGAGAATCACTTGAACCCAGGAGGCAGAGGTTGCATTGAGCAGAGATCGCACTATTGCACTCCAGACTAGGTGGCAGAGCAAGATTCTGTCTCATAAATAAATAAACCTTTCCTAGCAAGCCTAGGAAAGCTTCTAGTATAGCATTTCAGCACATTCTAGAGAAAAAAATAGTCCTAAGTGTAATACAGAGTAGAATGAAATAAATGTTAAAGAAGTATAAACAATGTTCTAGGTCAGGACAGTGGCTCACACCTGTAATCGCAGCACTTTGGAAGGCTTAGGTGGGTGGATTGCTTGAGGTCAGTAGTTTGAAACCAGCCTGGCCAACATGGTGAAACCCTGTCTCTATTAAAAATACAAAAATTAGCCAGGCATGATAGTGGACACCTGTAATCGCAGCTACTCAGGAGGCTAAGGCAGGAGAATTGCTTGAACCAAGGAGGCAGAGGTTGCAGGGAGCCCAGGTCGCCCCATTGCACTCCAGCCTGGGTGACAGAGCAAGACTCCGTCTCAAAAAACAACAGTAACAGCAACAACAACAAAGTTCTACATAAGATAGCATCATAGGGCAGGGCACGGTGGCTCACACCTATAATCCCAACACTTTGGGAGGCCAAGGTGGACAGATCACAAGATCAAGAGTTCAAGACTAGCCTGGCCAACATGGTGAAACCCCGTCTCTACTAAGAATACAAAAATTAGCTGGGTGTGGTGGTGCATGCCTGTAATCCCAGCTACTGGGGAGGCCAAGGCAGGAGAATTGCTGGAATACGGGAGGCAGAGGTTGCAGTGAGCTGAGAGTACACTACTGCACTCCAGCCTGTGTGACAGAGCAAGACTCCATCTCGGGAAAAAAAAAAAAAAAGATAATATTGTAGTCTGCCCAGGCTGCACAGACTGGGTGATTTAACAACAGAAATTTATTTTCTCAAGATCGAGGTTCCAGCCAACTCCCTTTCTGGGGAAGGCTCTCTTTCTCGGTTGCAGATGGCTGCCTTATCACTATGTCATGTGACCTTTCTTCAGTATGTGGGGAGATGGGGAGAGAGAGCTAGCAAGCGAGCAAGAACAAGCTATCTCAGGATACTAATCCTGTTGGATCAGGGCCTCACCCTTATGATCTCATACAGTCTTTTTTTTTTTTTTTTTTTTTTAAGACGGGGTTTCACCATGTTGGCCAGGGTGGTCTTGAACTCCTGACCTCAGGTGATCTGCCCGCCTTGGCCTCCCAAAGTGCTGGGATTACAGGCATGAGCCACCGCGCCTGGCCGATCTCATACAGTCTTAATTACTTCTTTACTACAAATATGACTACACCGGAGATTAGGGCTTCAACATATGAATTTGAGGGGGACACAAACATTCAGTTTATAACAGATGGTAAATAAAGAGGGAGCAACCAGGGAGGGCATTTGAAAGAGGTAGTATCTGACTAGGCTCTTGGAGAATGGATTTTAACCATTAGAGATTGTAAGGAGGGATTCCAAGTAGATGAAACAGCTTGAACAATGTCATAGCAGGGAGAAAGGAAAGAGTATGTTCAGTACACAGAGCATTCAGCTAATTCACCTGCGGGATAGACCTCTAGGAGTGAATAGTATTCAGGAAGTTGAGAAAGGGAAGATGTAACTAGATTGTTTAATACCTTGTGAAACGTCCGTTGCTGGCTTCAGCACTCATCTATCTAGCCATATGACCCTTGTGTTTCTTTACTTCTGTTTATCTCAGTGTCTCCATGTATTAGTGGAAAAAAAAATCTCTCAGGTTTGTTCTAAGTCAGTGAGTCTACACTTAATAACAAGTGATTTAATTTTAATGAGTGTTATGTGTTTATGTGTGCCTGCATACTTTCACATTTGTGTCTCACACCAACAGATGTACAGTTTCTGCAAATGTTTGATAATAGGTAGAAAAATCTATTTTGGCTTTCTAAGTTGAATTTCAATTTCTCCCACCCCTCCATGAATTGGGAACCTTATTCAGCGTATTTCAAGCACCCACACTGGACCTTGCAGGGAGGATTGATTTGGCAAATACAGAAGATATATGGCTTCCCCTGCCTTGTTCCACACCCTTTTTCTGACTTCACTGGCTCTGTTACTTTCTCCTGCTTTTGACTTCATTTCCCTCATACCTGGTCTTTCTACCCTGTTACGGAAACTTAATCCCGAAGACTTCTTTCATATTCAGTTACAGACAACTGGGTAAAGGTCTCCTCAAGCCTGCAGTAACATTTGCCTTTTATTAGGAAGTAGGCCTTAAACTATACAAATGAAACATAAGTAACAAACTTCTAGACATTAATAAATAGAGAAGCTAGTAGGTAGGAGGAAGGGGGATTTTATGATGTTCCTAAAAGCCTTAGAAGTAGAGCTTGAAAACCATCTCCAGTCCCAGAACCGTTTAATGTAACTTTATAGCTATTTATTCTTAGCACTAGACCCGTCTTGGTTATTTTTAGCCAGAAAATTGCTGCTGTTTACTCATTTTCTAGAATTCTAGGCAAAATTATTGACTTACCCATATAAATACTTGGAGAACTTTGACCCAGTCCGTATGATTTGATAGATAATTCTTCCTCCTGGAAAATGGTCACTAGGTAAACAGCTTGTCTCTCATTTTAGAAGTTCCGTCTTAATGAATCTTTCCTAAATAAATAAGCTCTAGAATTAAAGTTGAAGAAGAGCTGTTTTCCTCAGAAACAGAGGCATATTTCTCCTCAATAAATAAATGTTCTTATAATCACCTTACAATGCTTAGTTTTTCTTCCAATAATAGGTTGGTCTCCTTCTTTCTCCATACAATATTTTCACTTTTTGTACTATCGGCTCATCAAGCTTGTTAGGTTAGTCTACCTTTATCAAATGCATATGCAAGTCAAGAGTTGTTAGTTTAATAATAAACTTAAACTAGGAGCTTAGGTGACTCATCTGATAATATTCAGTAAGTCAGAGGTTCTTCAAGGCCCAACCCCATATTTACTTCTTTGTGGCCTCCACTCTGTGTAGGCACCACCTCAGTGAATCACACTGGCTGGCTGTCACTCATTCTCAGAAGACCACAGCATCAAAATAAAACCCTTAGAAAGTAAGGACTGAAGTAACAGTTACAGTTTAAATGCACCTACGGTTGACTGTATCATGAAGGCAACCTACAATTTTAGTCTTTATTTGGTCATTGACAAGAGTCTTAAGTTTTTTAGTCAAAACTTCAGTGAAATTTAGAAATTTGGGCCCGAAGATATTGATTTTCTTGTTTATATGAAATGCTTTTAAGACATTGCTGTTTGTAACTATGATAATTTTTTTAGGGGTCTCTGGAAAAGTTATGTAGATAGAAACTAAGGAAGGAATAGATGTACTGTAAAACCGTCATTCAATAGTACTGTGATTTCTGCCTTCATGTAATAAGAAGTGGAAAGTAGTATAAGGAGATCCGAACCTTCTCGGCCTCTTTGCAGAGAATCGAGACCAAGACATGAAACAGTAGATTTGAAAGCTATGGCAGCTCCAGCTACGGGGGAGCCAGCGACTACACGCAGTCCCCAGGGGGCTTTGGATTGCCCAGACCTTCTCAGGCCAAAAAGAAACCAAGAGCCTGAGGGCAGCACATTGTGCCCTGTACTGTATCTCAGCTGCTTTTTGCCACTTTGGTTGAGGAAGTGTTCAGAATTGGGAATGTTGAGATTTCACACGTCACTATTGTGGGGATCATCAGACAGGCAAAGAATGCTCCAACCAGCATTGTTTACAAAATAGATGACATGACAGCTCCACCCATGGATGTTTGCCAGTGGGTTGACACAGATGACGCCCGCAGTGAAAATACTGTGGTTCCTCCAGAAACGTATGTGAAAGTGGCAGGCCACCTGAGATCTTTTCAGAACTAAAAGAGCCTGGTAGCCTTTAAAATCATGCCCCTGGAGGATATGAATGAGTTCACCGCACATATTCTAGAAGTGATTAATGCACACATGATACTAAGCAAAGCTAATAGCCAGCCCTCAGCAGGGAGAGCACCTATCAGCAATCTAGGAATGAGTGAAGCAGGGAACTTTGGTGGGAATAGCTGTATGTCAGCAAATGGCCTCACTGTGACCCAAAACCAGGTGTTGAATTTGATTAAGGCTTATCCAGGACCTGAAGGGTTGAACTTTCAAGATCTCAAGAACCAGCTGAAACACATGTCTGTATCCTCAATCAAGCAAGCTGTGGCTTTTCTGAGCAATGAGGGGCATCTCTGTTCTACTGTAGATGATGATCATTATAAATCCACAGATGCAGAATAACTGGATCTAACGGGATGCCTGAGATATTTTACAGCTGGACCTAGTTTCACAGTCTCTTGTCTCCAGCTCTGCATATGTTTGGTCAGGTGGCTTCTAGGAAGTAGGTTGCATGTATAAAAGGTCTCTACTGACGTCCTTTTGAAACATACTGCTCTTCTGTTTTATTTTGTTTTGTTTGAAGTTCAAAGGGAGATGGACAATTGACAGGGATGCAATCCAGGGTGGGATTTCTTGAGGAAGTTACAAATAAGCTTGTTACAACATCGAGATAGATGGAATTGGAAGGACGCTACCAGTAGAGTACTTACATAGTGCTCAGGAGTTTCTCTTTTTAAAATATTTCCTGCTGAAAGAAGATGAGCAGAACCAGGGTCTTGTAGGCAGAGCCCTAACCAAGTAACCTGCTGGCCTCTGACTGTTTTTGTTTCCCAGTTTGGTTGTGTGGCATTACTTTCCGAACTGCAGTTTCCTGCTTGTCATGATGCTATGTTTCTGTGAACATGAAGTTCTGTGGTGGTGCCTCTAGGGGCAGAGGAAAGGAAGTGTTACTGCGTTTTGTACAAAATAAATACATTCATATGTTTAATAAAACAGTTCTATTGTAGTAACTTGTAAAAAAAAAAAAAAGAAAGAAAGAAAATAGTGTAAGTTTCTACTTAGATTCATTATTATGTACTTGGCAATAAAAATTCAAGTTAAAAATCACTTAGAATTAGAGCTTCTTAATTGTGTTTTTCCTCTAGATTCTCTTTGTCATTAGAGTAGTATCTGAGGTAGTAATAACATTATCCAGATTTAATCAGAGGATTTAAACTCTAAAGTTCAGTCACACAAAGAAAGAAATATGCTCTTTCAAGGGGCTTACCTTTGTCTTTTCTTTAAATCCTAATATAGTGCTGACCTACTAAATGAAGGACCTTTGGAGCTAAATTATGGCTTTCTAGGTATATGCCACCTCCCTGCCCATGCAGATCCCTAAAACTGCTCACTGTTCCTCTACCCAGGCAGGTGCTTCTGTTTTTCAGTGGGTTTTCTGCTGTTGTACCACGACCTTGTGCAGCTGTGCTGCTGCCCCCACTATCCCTTGAGCCCCTGGCTGCTACTTCTGTTTACTAAATACGTATTAAATGGATCTTCTCACCTTCACATGGTACTACCCTGAAATGAAGCTAGCACCATACATCATAATCTTCTTAGCTTTGTTTCCATAATGTGTCTTCTGAATTGTCAGACTGTGGTGAATGACTATAACCACCATTTGTGGTTGTGAACCAATATTTTTATACTGTACTAATCCATATCACTATAAACCTTTGTAACAAACTACATAGAGCATTTTTTAGTAATTGTTTTGAACTCCCTGAGAAAACTCACCAAATCCTAGAAAGGCAGTTTTCCTTTCACCTCCGGTAAAATGGAATCCAATACTCTTTAGCATCATAAAAACACATTTTTCATAGGTGGGTGTTGAACAATGAGAACACATGGACACAGGGAGGGGAGTACTGTACGCTGGGGTCTGTTGGGGGGAAATAGGGGAGGGACAGTGGGGGGTGGGGAGTTGGGGGAAGATAGCATGGGGAGAAATGCCAGATATAGGTGAAGGGGAGGAAGGCAACAAATCACACTGCCACGGGTGTACCTATGCAACAATATTGTATGTTCTTCACATGTACCCCAAAACCTAAAATGCAATAAAAAAATAAAAAAACAACAACAACACATTTTTAGAGTGCCTAATCTGTTATTTTTATCTAGAACAATATTCCGTTCCATCAGCAGAGGACATATGCTGTTTTGAGTAAACATATAGCCTCTTTGTGTTTGTTCCTCCATCTCTGAAATCTCCCAAACCATTGGGGCTTGGACATTGGCACCAGTAATTGTCAGTTCCTCTTCCATCCTCACTTTTATACCTTGTTATAATTTGTAATTCCCTCACTCTATATCTAATTTTAAAACAATTTGCTTAGAATAATGCCTTTGCTTCAGGAGAAATTGTGCCAGTACTAATGAACAGGAGAAAGAGACAGTGTAGATCATCTACTTTGAGTGGTAAAAGCCCAGGGAACAGCCTCTTTTGAGTTAGATTTCAGTTAATGGCTATATTTACAGAAAAATATCCTAATGGCAGAGGTAAAAGCATAACAGATTGAGGTCAAATCAAAGACTTTCAATATCAGCAAAACTTTACAGTATCACTGTTAATTTTCAATTTCTAGGGTTAAAACCTAGACATTTCAAGTTGCAAATCTTATTTTTGTCATTTTCCTGCCATGGTAAATATAGTAAAAATAAACACAATCAGCTTTTATTTGAGGGTTTTGTAGGACTTTGGCTTCATAAGTTCTCACCTAGGAACAAAGATTCAAGCAGTAAAGATTCAATAGACTGTGTTGAATCTTACTTAAGCCTACATATTCTGGAAGATTTGGAGTTTGAATTTGTTAGTTTTCTGAAATCTCTAAAGTATTGGTGCTGTAGGAGTTTTCTCAGCCCCTTTTTCAGACTCGTGACAGGGGCAAATGTTTATTCTGCCTTCTGTGCTCAGCCCCTTGTAGGTGAGAGCACGTGAGCAAACAAGTGTAGTAGGCTCCAGCTGGCTGCTCCAGGTGTGGGAAGGAGCAAGTTCTGTGCAGGGCCCACAGCCAGAGCAGGTGTGAGCAAGCAAGTGCAGGATCTGACTGGCCGCTCCAGGCGTCAGCAGGAGCAAGCTACATGCAGCAGCGCCCAGGTGGTGGGTGCCTGTGACCTTGAAGCCCCAGAGGGGATGTTACAGTGCTCCTTTAGTTCTGCGGTCCGAAGATGGTTGTATGTTAACAGCTCAGTTGGCCTCTTGCTTCATTGCATGGGGCAGCTGCCCTCTGCAGGCAAGGGCAAAGGGTGCAACAGCCTTTTTGAGTACCCATATTTGGTGGATCCCAAGCTCTTGTCTAGCATCCAAGAAGAAAGAGATCACACAGTCATTTGAAGGATGGTGAAGGCAGAGAATTTTATTGAGTGGTGGAAATGGCTGTCAGCAGAGAGGGGAGCTGGAGAGGGAAGGGGAAAGGCAGATAGTCTTCTCCAAAGTCAGATTGTCTTCTCCCTGAAATCCAGCCATCTGTTCCCCAAAGTCAAGCTGTCTCTCTTCCTCTGAGTCAGGCCATCTCTCCTCTCTACCAACTGAGTCTGGGGTCTTTATAGGCATAGCCTGGGGGCCCTGTAGGTCATTTTGGAAAAGGCAACATTAGATTGGTAAAAAGAAATTACTCAGAAAGAACCAGTCAGGAGAGAGCAGGCAAACTGGAATAGAAGTTTTCACTTTGGGCTGCAGGTTTCAGGCTACTTTGGCTTGAAGGTGGGGTTTCACCAGGGACCTGCCCCTGTCTGCCTCAGCATTTGGCTGCCTCCTGCTGCTCTCCTTGGGAGTAAATACTATAGCTATGGCTGCTAGGCAGTGAAGAGCTCTGCATGACATAACAGAGATGTTTCTAAGTCACTCAAGAGCTCACATACCGTGTAAGAACAGAATTCTGAGATGGTGAAAGAACTTTTAAACACCAGCTTCAAGATCATTGTAATAGTTATTAAACTATCCACCAACTTAATCTAAACATATTTCTTTTTTTCATCACACTTCACTTGTAAAACAAATTTTGAAAGAATATGCTTCTTTGAAAGGTAAAGAAGTTATTTTCTGTTTAATTTTTATTTGATATGTAATAACCACATTTTTAAATGTTTTCTAATTTAAGGCTTTTTAGATAATATAGTTATACATTTCAGAAATGTAAAGATTACAGTTTATTACAAAAACAAGTTCCTTTTATGATGTACTTTTCAGACAATTATGTTGAACTCTTTAGAGTTTTCTTTTGGTATTTGGCTTAGCATTTCTAAGTAATATACTTTTACTACTGTTTCTTAATTTTACAATGTTAGACATTATGAATTGACTTGGAATATGAAGATTTAGGTCTCTTACCACTACCCATCCTCTTATAAATTTCTCCTTTCTTCCTTTCCATGCACACACATGCCCCGCCTATTCAGAAGTCCAATGCCATTCTGATTTATAATCCTTTGTATGTTGCCATTTTTTTTTTTTTTTTTTTTTTTTTATTT
>PVKP010034716.1:0-23968 GCA_004027715.1 Plecturocebus donacophilus | reverse complement strand
AAGAGAAATTGAGGTTTTTTTTTTTTTTAAGGCAGAGTCTCACTTTGTTGCCAAGGCTGGAGTGCAGTGGTGCTATCTCAGCTCACTGCAAACTCTGCCTCCTGGGTTCAAGCAGTTCTCCTGCTTAGCCTCCTGAGTAGCTGGGATTACAGGTGCCTGCCACCATGCCCAGCTAATTTTTGTATTTTTAGTAGAGACGGGGTTTCACCATGTTGGTCAGGCTGGTCTCAAACTCTTGACCTCGTAATCTGCCCACCTCGGCCTGCCAAAATACTGGGTTTACAGGCATGAGCCACTACACCTGGCATAAATTTTCTCACAGGAGGAAATATAGGGCTTTATCAGACAAGCCTCAGTGACTAAAAGACAATAGAACATACTTTCTTGAACTATCATTCTAATACTGTACTAAAGCAACCAACCAGCAAGCTGTCTTGAATATACAGGAACATAGTGGAGGCAATGTTATTTCATTGAGCTTTTTTGATGAATAAGAGCATGCATTTTGATTTCCTAGGAGAAGACTGAAAAACTGCAAAAAAATAATCTGGTGGTGAGCACTGAGTTTGTTTAACTGCAGAACTAAAACTAAAACAAATGTAGGGTTTTGATAACAGAAGAGAATGTAAATGTAAGCATAGATAAACCAAGATATTGTGAAAATGAGACAAAATAATAAAAGTTGGGAGGAGAAGGGATAAAGACACAGATGTTACAACAAAATCTTTAAAATCTGGGAGGTCAAAAGAAAATACAGAAGTGAATATCTTTTTATAATGATTTTTTTTAAAAAAAACTTTTTATGGAACTAAAACATAGAAAAATACAGAAATTCTAAGTATATGTATTGTTACATTTTCACAAAGTGAACATATGAATATACTCATATATAAAGGACCCAGATGGAGAATTAGAACATTACCAGAACACACAAGCCTCCCTCTCACTTCCTTACAGTTGTTATACCTCCCTCAAGGGCATCCACTGTGCTTATTTCTAACTAAAGTATTAGTTTTATCTATTTTTATATGTTATATAATTAGATTAATGTACTGTGATATGTCCGGTTTCTTTTGCTCCATACTATGTTTTTGAGATTCCTTCATTTTGTTTCATGTAAAAATAGCTCATTTGTTATAACTTATGTAGGGTACTCAATTATACAAATATAGCACAATTTATTTATACACTTGACTGTTGATGGGCATTTGGGTTGGTTTTAGTAGGAGATTATTATGACTAATTCTGCTGTCAACATTCTTGTATTTGTCTTCTTGATGAATGAACATATGTGTGCTTTTCTGTTGGGAATAATTATTTGAGGGGAAAAAAGAAAATGTATTAATTTAATTTTTTTAAAGATAGTATTCTTATCATGTAAAATGTAAACTCTGACTATTGATTTAACCAAAACAATATAATACAACTATAAAAATAATATGGAAGAAAGGAAGAGGATAGGTTGAAGACAACTTTACTGAAATAAGAAATTAATAGTAGTATCTAATATAATAAATCAAGAAAGTATTATAAAACATTGTATTATAAAGCTGGTTGTAGTATGTAATATTTATAACATTCAAAGCCAAATTTAGCTATTTTCCTATACAAAAATCAAATTACTCTAAAATAATTTATATAAGGAAAGTTTCACATACCTGCAAATTTTTTAACTTAAAAAAAAAAGGTTTGTTTAAATCAGAGTAAAAAAAAAAAGAATGATGCAAATTAAAATATTGAAATAAATGTCAAAAGAAATTGCCAAAATAATAGAAAGTAACTATCTCAAGAGGGAGAACTACTTTCAGTCTTGTAGTATAGGTTGAGTATCTTTTAACCAAAATTCTTCGGACCAAAAGTGTTTCTAATTTCTGGTTTTTTGTTTGTTTGTTTTGGAATATTTGCATGTACATAATGAGATACTTGGTGATGAGGCTCAAATCTAAAGATAAAATTCATTTATGTTTCATATATCCCTTATACACATAGCCTGAAGGTAATTTTATGCAATATTTGTAATAAATTTGTGCATTTTAAACAAAGTTTGTGTATATTGGAGCATCAAAAAGCACAAGTGTCACTCTCTTGGTCACCCATGTAGACACTCTGTGGTTGTTTGGCCTCACCATCATTTGTGACTCAGAATTTATATGCTGCCAACAAGCGATCACTTTCTTGTACTTACTCACACATAAGTACTTAACAGTAAAAAATATGACATACCATTAATACAGTGAAAGAACAGTGTGTTCAGGGTAACCAGGTAGCACAGTGGCATCACCAAAATACCTGGGATGATGATTAAGTTGTGTATTGTACACCTGTGTTTTGACTGTGATTCATCACATGAGATCAGGTGTGGAATTTTCCACATGTGGTATCATGCCAACATTCAAAAAAAATTTCGATTTTCGAGCATTTCAGATATTGGATTTTCAGTCTAGAGATGCTTAATCTGTACTGTTCAACTTTTCTATAAGCCCCCTGTGCTAGTTGATTTGTTACCAGTACATATATTATTTTAGTAAAAATTAAGAGTTTTGTTTATTTTGCTTTTACAGGACAGCTAGCATTAACTTAACTCTACATAGAAGTGATTATAAATCATATAAACATACGAAACCCAAACTAAATGTACCCCAGCTCAATTTTCTTTTAGTTAGATCGTAAAAATGTCCTTAGCCACTCAGAGGTCACCCAACAGGAGGGGAGTGAGTCAGAAAGAAAAGTCAGCATGAAAGAGATAGTTGTTTCTACTACTGCTCAATATCTTACATCTGAAAATTTTACAAAAATAGATGACCATAAAGACAACACTAGGACCCCTCCCAGGGTCTTGGAAATTGCAGTGCAAGTGTGCACCTGAAGCTTAAGCGTCAAAATAAATCCACTCCTAGGAGCAAAGGACAGAGAGTGAAATAAAAGGCCTAGATTCAAGCTCAGCTCTGCTATTTAGTAATTATGGGATGTCAAGTACTTACTCAATTTCTCTGTCCCTCAGTTTCCCAATTTGCAAAATGGTGACAAAATCTCACAGTGTCGTACTGTGCTGCTAATAAGTTAATGATGACATCACCTTAATGAAATATCAGCTAATATCAAAGTGAACAACAGTTGTCCCAAATCCCATAGAGAGCCTGGAATCCTCATATCTGTGGTACAGTATGAATTTAGAAACTTCTGGTTAGCAGTGGGATATGTCCTTTGTATGTAAAATAATCCAAATTATTTTAGATAAAAAAATATGAAATTCCAAATTCTAGCATTTTCCTACATATATGGGAATTTTATATACATATTTCTTTTTACTTATATCTTGAGCCAGTCAATTTACTAGCAGATTGTGTTTTGAAATCAGGCCTGTCTGTAACATTCTAGACGTCTCCCAAAAATTACAATGAAAGGAACAAGTTCTGACCAGGATCTTTTCCTTCCTCCTGCTTGTTATTTCCAGGAGTAAGAAGGCAGGGCTGATCTATCCATTGTTGGTCTCTTGGCATGAGATGTTAATTAGCAATGCTATATAAAATTCAAATGTAGCAAAAAGGGTAAAAATCAAAGACCTAACACCTACCATTTGGAATTCCTGCAGCACTTTTACCAGGTCCATACCATTTCGCTTACCACTTCATAAGAAACCATTTTGTTTTGTGCTTATGGCGCTATAATTTCAGGGTGTGGATTGTATCTTTTTCATTAATCCATATCAGTGAGTATTTATTGAGTCCGTATTATGTATTGTTGTGCTAGGTGAGGGAGCAAGAAAGATTATTAAAATATTTTCCTGTCCTGAAGGAGCTTACAAATCTAGCTGTGGAGCATTTCTAGCACTAAGAATTGACTCTACAGAGATATTCACCAAACTTCTCCAAGTTACATTACAAAGATATTCATTGCACCATTGTTTGTAATAGAAAAATAAGAGGGGTGAGGGAACATCTTAAATGTCCATCAATACAGGACTGATTAAACTATAGTTCAACATACTCCATCAGCCTTTCTTAACCCACATCCTCAAAAACCCCAGAAAACAGACAGTATCTTCTTAATTCTCCCGAGGATTGTTCATGACTAGTGTCATTCTGAATGCATAGGAGAAAAATAATTCCAGATACTCATTGCTGATTTAAAGTGCTTAAACTTCTTTCATAGAACCAAAGTTAATATGGAAATATTTCCAAGTTGTACTGTAAAGTGAGAAAAGATATAAAATGAGAAAAGCAAGATGGACCACAATATATTTAATGAATGTATTCTGTGTAAATAAAGAAGTTACTAATATAGTCACTTACATGTGCAGAGGGTTAGGTGAGCTAAGACTGGATACTGGGCCCAAAGCCTTGAGCATGGAGATGAGAGACAGGAGTGGCCTCAGTTCCTGGGAGTTGAGTTCATGCAGGAACAGGCCAGGGAGGCAGGTCTTCTGTCCTTGGCACCAGCCAGCCCTGGCCTTTCTTGTCTTCAGGCCCTTTTCCATCTCTTAGATGAGGCCCCACTAATTTGTCAGTTTGGGGATGAATTTAGTGTGTGTTCCACCGGCATGAAATCAGGAGGAAAATAAATCCAAGGGAATTTCCATTTGGTCCTGACTCCTACTCCACATGGCCCCTGCCCCATCAGCCTTACCCTGGGATTGGGTTTCAGGTGGTTCCTGTGCGTTTACAAATAAAACCAGGCTGCTCGATGCACGCTTGTGAGGTGGTGCCTGGAGCCTCGCACGGTTGGGCCAGAGATTGATACGGTGTGTGCACCCCTGGGCCAATCCAGCCCTTTTGATCTATTTCCGAAAGCAGCTTTTGTCTCCTGCTTCAGGTGATTGATTAAGTTAGGATCTCTTTTAGGAATTCTCTCCACTCATGCCTCCTCACCAGCTCACAGTGAGCCCTGCCAAATTTTACTCTGTTTTTATGCTACAGATTGTTCTGTTCCAAGTAGGTAAATGGAAACTGTGTTTCTAAGATGTAGCCAGTTACCTTGGAATTCCTGTTTTGCATTCCACATGGTTCGGGCACCCTCTTATCACATCATCAGTCATGTTTCTAGCTGGGTTTTGGCCTTATGGTTAGGGAGCAGCTTTGCTTCAGAGCTTTCCTTCCCCTGCAGGCTCTCCTACTCCCATTTTGGTGTGAGAATCATGGGGACCTAGGGATGACACCATTTATTTTAAAACAAGCCAGCACACATGTTTGTAGACTTTTTAAAACCATAGACTTAGACTGTAAGTGGACTCCTCTGGTGTTCCTCAGGTCCCAGCTGGAGAAGTGGCCGTTGGTTCCATGGGTCCTGGTGGAATGGGGATCCAAGGTGATTAAAAAGCACTAGCTTTGTGGCATGCAGACCTGTTGCCACTCCTGCCTCCAAGCACAGTGTTTACTTGTAAAAAGTGGGATTTGAGTTTTCATCTCTCATGAGTGACGAGGAAGACACACATGAATACGTGAAAATAGAAGCAGCTTCCCATCTCCATTTCAAAGGCCTCCTTCTACCTCCCAAACCTTACATCGCCTTTTCCAAAGTGGCCATCCTGCAATGTGCATGAGCCTGGCCCTCAGGAAAGGGCATTCCCAGTGTTCTTTCCTCCTCCCCTCCTGTGCCGTCTCACAGCACCCGGCACAGTGTATACCAAGCCTCTCCTTCAGTTTCCCCAAACCTTGAGTGAAGGCTTGTTGAAATCTAGTGTGGTCTCAGCTCTGCTGAGAAATTGGACCTAGGGTGCAAGCATTAATGGTTCAGAGGTCTTGGGGCAAAGTCGGGGGAACTCTGGGACAAGAATGAGGCAGAGGAGGAGAGGCCCAGCCACACTTTCTCAACCTTGTAAAACCTGAGTTTTGCTTTATTATTAAGGAAGCTAGTCATTCTCTTTTATCATCTTCCCTGTCCTGTTAGCAACTCCAGTGTCTTCCTTTCATTTTGGGATCATTTTTTTCCCCCACAAGGAAAGGCCTTCCCACAAATCTAGGGCTTTTATTTTTAAAAATTACCCCATGAGAGTTACTGTGTACATGATCATGAGTATAGTAATATTGCATTAAGTTTAGAGGTTATTTATCCATTCACTAATTTACTCACTCAGCAGATATTCATTGAGTGCCTCTTATGTACCAAACACGATTCAGGCCCTAAGGCTATAACATAGAACAAAAAGGACAAAATTTCTACCCTCGTGGGTTTGTTATGGAGGAGATGTCAGCAACAACAGCAAAATAGATAGTTTCAGTTAGTGACGATGAAGAAAAATGGAAAGTGGGTAAAGAGTGATGAGAATGTGGGGAAGGGAAAGCAGATGGCTAGATCCTCTTTGGAAGGTATTTGGGTGAATGCGAGAGTGAAACAAGGTTGGAACGATACAAAGAGCCAAGAGAAGAACACTGAGGAGGTAGAAAGGGCCAGAGGCAAGAGACAGGGTTCAAGAAAGAACAAGAAGGCCAATGTGACCAGAGCCCAATGTGCAAGGAAGGCATGGCAGGAAATGAGGCCACCTTGGGGGGGGGCGTCGTCAACCACAGGAGAGATTTTGGATCTTATACTAGGCATATGATAAAGCCACGAGAGGATTTTGAATAGTGGACTGACATGGTTTGATTTATGATTTTCAAATGTCGCTATGACTGCTATGTGGAGAACTGACTAGTGGGGAGAAAGAAGGAAGCAAGAAGACCCATGGAACGGCAGCAGCAGCCCAGGCAGGTGGGGTTGGCTGGCTTCGCACAGTGCCGTAGTGGTCGAGGTGATGAGAAGCCATCAAATTCAGCATATCTTTTGAAGATGGTGCCAACAGAACTTGCTGAAGGATTGCATGTGGGGTGTGAGGGAAAAGTGAGAACTCAAAAATGACTCCTAGGATTTTAGCCTGAGTGCCTGAACAGCAATGCTATTCCCTGAAAAGAGAAAGGTGGAGAGGAAGCTGGTTTGGGATAGGAATCAAGAGGTGTGTTTTGGGTATGTTAACTTTGGGATACTTATCAGACATCCAAGTGTCTGGAGCTCAGGAAGAGTCTGAGCCTGGAGCTGTAAATATAGGCACCATCACTGATCACATGAGGGCCATGGGACTGAACAGAATCACTCAGGGAGATGGAGAAGAGGGCAGGCTTCCAGGTTTGTAAGTGTTGGAGAGCCCTGTGGCTCAAGGACTCACACCTGGAAGGGAAGGCTCACTCCTCTTGGTCTTGTGGTTTTATGGAAATCTCCACCTGGTTTCCTGGCCTCCCCATCCAGGAGCAAGTCTCGTATCTTGGTGGCTTAAGGCCCAGGTCCTGGTGGCCTTCTTGTGCTCTAGTCAGAAGCCCTGGGTCCTCTTCAAAAGCAGGGTGCCCGCATCTGACTCTATAACCCACAAACTGATGGCTTCAGCTCTGGTACTGTCTTTCCATTTTATACCTGAACCACAGAGTTGATTATTTTGTGAGAGAAGACATGACTATTTTGTGACACTTTGATTTTCCCCAGTGCTATATATTTTGTAATATGGGACAGGCCATCTAGGAGGCAAGGGACATTGCTGTTCTGACTGGGGAACCAACATTTTGATTTGCAAGATAGTTGTCTCTATGGTTTAACCTCACTCCTGGGATGTCTCCAAACACTGGTTATCACTGAGTCATTCACTGAATATTTATTGATAGATACTATGAACCTTATAAAATACAGTATAAGATATAGCTTCTGCCCTCCAGGAGCTTAGAATCAAGCCAGGCAATTGAAACTTGCTAGCATAAAATGAGGAATAACATAACTACATATTCTTGTTTGGATCTGCCCTGGTCTAGTGCTTGGCACATAGGGAATTTTCAACAAATGTGAAAGGAACAAGCCCATAGAGGGTCATCATTGTCCAGTGACATTTACCAACCATGAATGCTGTAAGATTCAGGGAGGAGGAGATGAATCTTGTGTGGTTGGAGAAGGTGGAGGGAGATGCAGTTAGAAGCCATGAGATCAAGGTTGGCTTTAAAGAAGGGCAGGCTTGCGCCCCAGAGGAAGAAGAGAAGCATTGCAAGTGAGGACAGAATGTGAACAAGTAGAGGATTTAGCCCCACTCGGGGTGATGAGATCAGCCTGTGAAAAAAGATGAGGATATCTTGCAGGGATAGCAGGTACATGCTACAGAGGTCCCAGAAGCCAACTTGGGACATGGAGAGAAGGACTTTGCCTGCCACTGCTTTGCCCTTCTAAAGGTTTGAACTCATAAGGAAAATAAATTTTTATTTCCTTCAAGCCGGATTGAGAAGTGGCCCAATGTCTGTCCGGCAGGCCTTAGAGGGGTAGCATATTGGAAAAGAGAAACAGAGGCAAGGAAGACTCCTCCATCCTGGGGCAAACCCAGCACCTGGGAAGGTCACTGTTGTGAGTACAAGTCCCATGTACCTGTGACTTAAGCTGGTGGCTGCCCACTCACCCAAAGCAAAGCAAGCAGCCAAGGTGGTTGCCTTGATACCACTCTTATAACCAGACATGAAAAGAATTCATAATAACAAAATATCACCTTACTTTGACAGAACGCTATAGACTAGAGCTGAAAATGTGTTCCCATCTGCCTTCTATCTCTTAAGCTTCACAACAACTCTGTGACATAAGTATTCATGTTCTCTCCCAACAGGAGATGTACCATTTCAGACTGGCCCCAGACTAATTGGCAAGGCCACAGTAGTGTGTGCCCCAGGGCACTGAGCTGTCTACTTAGGGTGATTTTAGTGCTGCCAGCACCAGCACCTGTTCTCATTAGTCACTCAGGAGGAAGACACACTGGAGGAAGGTATGACCAACTTCAAGGCTGGAAACCAAATGAAAAGTAGAAGGAAGGGATGGATGATTCCTAAGGTTTCTGTGGTGAACATGTACATGAGCCATTTGGTGTACCAGGGCTGGCTTTCTTATCATGTAGGCCTGGATCGCAGCCAGCTCTGTCCTTTAGACCTCTGCCCCTGTGACGAGGGAAGGAAATTGCCTTTCAATAACTAGTGTGAAGGGAAAATAAAATCTCAGAACTCCTAACTCACTATGGCAAAGAGAAAGTTCAGCTTGCAAACTGAGTCATGCAAAAAGCTACCTTCCTTCTCTTCCTAAACAGCTGTAGCTTTACATGTTTACTTTATCTCATGTAGAATGTAGACGTACTGAGCAAGATAAGAATGCATAATTGACTTCCCCACCACTCCGTTCTTCTCACATGTAAAATGTAGCTTCACTGAGTGCTGATCAGAGCCTCACAAGAATGTGACCACTTGCCTCATTGCCTGCCCTCTCCCCTTTTTTCTCCTTTCCTCCTCCTCTTCCTTCTCCCTCTTTCCTCTTTAAATATTGAAGTCTTCAAAACCCTATTTGGAAAAAGCACAGGACAGAGATCCTACTGTGACCTGTGTGTCGCCTTGGTGTGTCCTCAACCTTGGCCAAGTAAGCCTCTAAATCAATTGACATCTGCCTCAGTCACTTTTCGGTTGACACTAATAAACTCATGTTTAGGGACTGTGGTTCCAGATCATTTTATTTCCTACCTCACAAGAACAAAATCTCAATTTAAAACAAATGCTCAGTTTACCAAACAGAAAAGGAAAACAGTAGAAGATAAGAAAACAAAAAAAAGCATGCTCTGAGCTATCTTTGTTCCATTATCACCATATTTTGGGTCTTCTAAATGAAGCATCTTTACATGCAAATCCATTTTTGTGTATTTCAACTGATTGCTGGCATGATAGGGAGACATAAATATTTCTGGAAATGGATATGGCATAAACATATCATTAGCAGGGCTGCAACTGTGTGTGTGTGTGTGTGTGTGTGTGCGCGCGTGCTTGTGCGCATATGCACGTGTGCATGTAGTTTGAAACGATGTGTGTGATGAGTTCAGTAGTTTGAAAAGATGAGTATGGCGAGTTCAGTCAACAGACTCTCCTCTCCTCTCTGTGATGAAGTCTTTAAGGACCCGGGAGCATCAGGCCTGGAGAGGATAGATAGGAAATGTTCTTGGAGCTTAAGGAACATTCCGGATCTTAGGCATTAATTAAGTTAGAAACCCACCGTCTGTGCACTTGCTCATAGCCCTTCTGATCATATTTCTTAATTTTTAAATGTCTGAAGCGTGTTTAGGTGTCCCCCATGACGCTGATGTTGCTTTAAAAATTCCAGCTGTTGCAGAGCTCTTCTCAAGGACGTTACTAGGCAACTTAGCGACTGCGAGGGGGAAGGTGTTTCTGACCTTCAATTCCAGCAGAGGCCAGGCCTGTAAAATACATGTAAACAGGCAATTGTGGCTTTTTCTTCTCCTTTTTAAAAATCAGACTTGGTCACACTGAGGTCCTGCTCCAAGGCAGGAGGACTGAGTGTAAAGATGTTAGCAGTCGAGTTGAGATGGGAGTGTTTTCACTTCTGGGATATATTGCTTTGTCTAACAAGGTGCCCCAGCAGGCTTCCAATTGTGGTCTCCCCAGACCCTCCCAGCTGCACAGGCTGATTGACAGACTGTGGGCAGATGCGGTGCCAGACTCCAATAAAGAGAGGGCCTTGGGAAAATATAAGGCAATTATTGATGGGTAGCAATCCACTAATCAGACAATTTCAAAATTAATCCCATATTCCCTTACTGTATTAGCTGTCTTTCTTGTTTGTATTTATATAGCAAATTCATGACTTCAGTGAAAATTCTTCCCTCCAGCCCAATTATATCTCTCTGAGGACATTAAATTAAAAAACAAGAGATATTGAAAGTGGCTTGCAATTAGTTTCTTTAGTTAAAGGTGCTGCATGCACTTAGCAACTGTGGTGTTCATAACAGGATGCATAATAATAAAAGTAAACACTCGTATTTTTTCCTGGTCTTGACGAGGCAAGGGGTTGCTAAGAATAATATGCCTGGCATTACTCTGGACCAGTGATAATGGGTTAAATAATTGTGATTTGATTTGGGAACTGATTAGATTTGCATAAAATCCTACTCAAATGTCTTTACAGGCTCCTAACACCTCAGGATGCTCTGCCCTCCTCCTTGCTGTGGTCCATCCTCCTGCCTTCCCTTGCCTCATTAAGAATGCAGGTTTTTACAATAAAGTCATTCAAAGGAAACCCAGCCAGTTTCTATCACAGGTTTCCCATTCAGTATAACCTTCCAAGTAGTGATATAAGGCTTTTAAATATAAATGAAGAAATTTCAAATATTTTGTCAGTTACTTATTATGGAAGTGAATCTCTTTATTACCATTTCCATCCTCATTTCATCTCCCTTCCCTGCCCCTGGTTTTTATAATGTTTTTTTTTTTTGACCTGAAATAGCTGGAATTCTCTTTTTGTTCACTGCAACAATTGCTTCTGCAGAATCCTTCCCGACTGCATAGCTTTGGCACTTAAACTGAGGAAAGTCAAGCATCACTGTGATTTGGAGGAATTATAAATGGCCAGAAGCTCATTGTGGCCTGAAGACTGTGGCTGTTGAGTCCTGCCTGGTCTTCTATCCTTGGCAGTCTCTCCCCCCTTACCCTCTACAGGTTCAGTATGTTGCCATCTGCCCCATATAGACGTATATACCTGGAAAAAAAAGACAAGGCCATTATCTTTGCATCTGTTGAATCTGACCAGTTCTGAAGGAGATCAGCTTCTATTTCAATGAAGTACCAGGGAATCAAAGGAAGGAGAGAGCATCGGGATATTAGGACCTTTCCCCAATATCTCATAGTTAAAAATTTTGGTATACACTTCTATAGGGTGAGTCCTGTCCTCTGGCAGGAGGAATTGATGCAACTCTGGTCCCGCATCAGGACTCAATAACTTCAAGAACCATTTGATGTTTACCTGTTCTAACCCTGGCCTTAGTTCCACAGACAAACCTTGCTGCTGGTTTGGAAATAGTCAACTATTCAAGCCATTACTCTCCCCTCTTATGCCTGGGGTGACATTGGTAATCAGTCATAAAAGTCTTTTCTGGAATCAGTCTTAGAATCTTGTCTTAGATTCCTAGAGTCTTAGGTGAATCAGGTGTTGGGGGCATCCAACCATCTAGATGTTGAGATGAAGAGCAGGAGAAAAGAAGGCAGAGGAAAGCCAAGGAATGGAGTGGAGAATATACAAAGTGTGTGGTGGGAACCACGAGGAGCCCAGCCTTCCTGGAGCAGAAGGGGCAGAGATAAGGCTGCAAGAGCAGGTAGAACCAGAATCTTGTTCGGCTTTGGGCCCCAGGACTGACTGCCAACTAGTCAGAACTGGTATGCAACCTGGCCAAGAAAAGTCCCTCATCCAGACCCAGATCTCAATTTTCTGTGCCAGCATCCTTGTTACTGCTGGCCTAACTCATGCCCATGGGCTAACTCATGTCACATTCTGCTGTTACACTTGACATCCCCTCAGAAGCAGCTGTATCCCAGCTGATGCATCTAGGTCCAGATCCCCATCCTTGCTGTCATCCAGGTATGAGCATGCAATGAGATGGAACACTTGGGAGGTGAGGAGGAGATAAAACTATCCCTTTACTGAATTTTCCTATGCTATGCTAACCCATGGAGGGAAGGTTCAGAGGTATCTCAGAGGAAATGCACAATATGAACTTTTCCTTCTCTAAACAGTAAATAGTAAGAAAAGAGAAAGGAGCAAAATGACTAGGATAGTTTAGAGCTTCAAATCAATGTCATGTAAGAAATACAAAGAAGAGAAGACTCACTGAGTAGGCATGGAGGAGGCAAGAGCAGGCTTAAAATATTGGAGAGCCATCATGGGCAAGAATGAGCAAATGTGTTTCTGAGCAGCCCTAAGAGGTGCAATGAGGCCAATGAATGGAAGTCACAGGAAGTCAGGTTTTGACTTTATTTAAGGAAATAGTTTCTAAAAGTCGGACATGTCTAAAGATAGAGAGGGTGACCTGTGTAGACAGTGACAACCCTGTGACTGCCAGGCATTCAGGCAAAGAAAGGCTGGACAACAGTTTGGCAAGGATGTTACTTCAGAATGTAGGCTTCCCATAAAGGCATCAGTGACTTTAAGGTCGTTTTCAGCCTTAAGAAGACAAGGTCATTATCTTTGCATCCGTTGAATCTGACCAGTTCTGAAGGGGGTCAGCTTCTATTTCAATGAAGTCATGGGGAGTCAAATGAAGAAGAAAGCGTTGGGATTTTAGGACCTTTCCCCAACATCTCATAGTTAAAAATTTTGGTGTTTATTTCTATAAACACCTCCCCAGTTCCATTCCCCATGAGGCAACCACCAACTTGGTTGGTCCTTAAAGTCTTTCTTGGCCACCTACAGAAACTACATCTAAGGCCCATAAATAAGCAATGTTTTTTCTTTTTAATGGCTTTTCCACATGGACAACTTATATCTTGGAGACCAATATGAGCTCTCATTTTAGTTTCCTACTCAAGAAGTTCCAGTGGCTTCCTTAGCCTCCTGTCCATCGCCTTTGAAATCTGGCTCCCGCCTGCTCTTGCAGCTTCATCTCTGGCCTTCTTGCTCCAGGAAGGCTGGGCTCATGGTTCCCTCCACATGCTGCATATTCTCCACTCTACTCCTTGGGTCTCCTCTGCCTCCCTTTCTCTCACTCCTCTAACATCTGGAATGGAAAGCCCTCCTCACTCTTCTCAGCTTCTTTGCATCTGCCTTTTCCCTTTTTTTTTTTTTTTTTTTTTTTTTTTTTGAGACAGAGTTTTGCTCTTGTTGCTCAGGCTGGAGTACAATGGCGTGATCTTGGCTCACTGCAACCTTTGCCTCCCAGTGATTCTCCTGCCTCAGCCTCCCAAGTAGCTGGGATTACAGGCATACACCTCCACACCTGGCTAATTTTGTATTTTTAGTAGAGACAGGGTTTCTCCATGTTGGTCAGGCTGGTGTCAAACTCTTGACCTCAAGTAACCCACCCTCCTTGGACTCCCAAACTGCTGGGATTACAGGCATGAGCCACCACGCCCAGCCTGGCCTTTTCTTCTTGACCGAGCTGGTTAGGTGCCCCCAATACCTGATTCATCTTGATATGTAAATGCCTCTGAACTTCATGAGAAACCTTCTTCCAAATCCAGCAGGACTGTGGAAGGCGAGAGAAATGAGTAAAAATGGGGACTTCTTTACCGCTCCTTGCTTGAGGTGTTCAGTCACGGTCAAAATGAGCAGGACAGACAGAGGGGGTACCTGGCAGCTGGATATACTGACTTGTGCGGCAGGCCAACTCCTTGCCTGGGTGAAATAGGAATTGAGCAACCTGTTTTGCAGGTGCTGAGTGTGAAGCTTTCTCTCTTTCCTGTGGGACATGTGCTCGGGGGCCCACAACTCACAGGGTCAGGAATGCTGCCCTTGTAGATGAGTCTGCGGGCTAAAATCAGAGATAACTCAGGCCTGTGTTCGGAAGTGGTTCACTGTTGTGATGATTTGAAGGCACTGTTGAACAAATCGTGTATCATCAGTGGGGAAAATGGAGAATGCTGGGGGTTGAAGGCTTGCGTTCTCGTTCCAGCTCTTTCACTCGTTAGCTGGGTGATCTTCACCCAGTTGCTTCATATTTCTGGATTTTAGTTTCCACATGTGTAGAACAGTGATCGTAATACCTGCCTTCATGGCTCTTGTAAGGATCAAATTGGAAGGTGATTTGCAAATTGTAAAGTGTTAGAAAAAGTTTTATACTGTACGGGCTGTGATTATAGTTGTTGGTTCTGGTCCCAGACAGCAAGTTGATGAAGAAGGCTGCCTACAGGGGTGGGCACAGGGTGCCATGGGAGTGAGTGCTGAGTGTCAATCACTGGGAGCCCAATGCATTCTTTTTTATTTTTTTAAAAAAATTGAGGTATAATTCACATAGTGTAAAATTCAAAGTGTAAAATTTGGTGGTTTTTAGTATATTAACTATGATGTGACTACTATCTAATTCCATTTCCATCATCCCCAAAAGAAACCCCACACCCATTATCAAGCAAACCAGCAGCAAGCATTCACCTGACCTCCACCCCATCCCCATCCCAAGGCCATTCTCCTTTATCTCCCCAGCTTTAGGAGTGGGGGGCAGCCATAGCACTAATTTACTTGCTGTCTCTATAGACTTTTTCCAGACATTTCCTACAAGTGGAATCATACAGCATGTGGTCTTTTGTGTCTGGACTCTTTTATGTAGCATAATGTTTTTAAGGTTCATCCATGTTACAGCATGTATTAGAATTGCATGCCTTTTCATGACTGAATAACATTCCATTATATAAATATACTTCATTTTGTTTTTCTGTTCACCAGCTGACAGACAGTGGGTTATTTTTACTTTTTGACTATTGTGAATAAGGCTGCTGTGAACATGGGTGAACAAGAGTCTGTTTGAGTCTCTATTTTTGATTCTTTGGGGCATGTAGTGCTGTGGTCCGAATGTTTGTGTCCCTCAAAAATCATATTGAAACCTGATCCCCACTGTGGTGGTATTAAGAAGTAGAGCCTTTAGGGAATGATTAGGTTATAAGGGGTCTACAGCCATGAATGGGATTATTGCCCTTATAAAAGAGGCTTGAGGGAGCTCCCTTGCTCCTTCTGCCATGTGAGGACACACAGAAGGATCCATCTGTGAGAAATGGGCCCTCATCAGATACTGAATCTGCTGGTGCTTTAATCTTGGACTTCCTGGCCTCTAGAACTATGAGTGATAAATGTCTACTGTTTATAAATTACCCATTACCCATTCTAAGCTATTTTTGTTATAGCAGCCTGAACAAACTAAGACATATACTTAGGAGTGGAATTGCTGGATATATGGTAATTCTATGTTTAGTTTTTTAAGGAACCACCAGATCATTTTCCACACTGGCTGCATCATTGATTGTACCCACCATCAATGTATGAGGGTTCTAGTTTCTCAACATCCTGTCCAACATCGTTATTTTCCAGTTTTCTTTATTATAGCTGGCCTGTCAGGTATGAGGTAGTATCCACTTGTGGTTTTAATTTTCCTTTCCCAAATGAGGAAGCCTATTCCATTCTTAACAGGACTGAGCAGTCTATAAAACAAGCTAACTTAAAAGCTGCCCAAAGACCTTCATATAGAGATAGAGGCTCTGAGGTTTACTTGTCACTTCCACCCCTACTACTACCGCCTCTGCTCCAAGTAACCAATACTAAAGAAGCTTCTTTGTGCCAAAGACTGTGCTACATACAGGCTTTAAGGGCAACAGCCCTAATTAGAGGTATTATTATTGTCCCATTTTGCAGCCATGGAAACTGAGGCTTAGAGATGTTAAACAACTTTCCCAGGGTCATACAGCAGAGTGGTGAGGCTGCTAGCATTTAATTCCAGGCCTGCCTAATTCTCAACCCAAGCTCTTAACCACAATACCATAGTAATTTCTGCTAGAGAAGGAAGCCATCAAACTGACTCTCCACTCTTTCAAGATTCAACAAATGCTTCCTGAGTGCCCACTGTGTGCCCAAATCTGTGCTGGGCTCTGTGGCTGTGAATGAAGCTGCTTGATGGGGGTGGCTTCAGTCTGTAGAGTTCTGAGTTTGCCAGTGGTTTTTGTAGAGTGAAGAAATGAGTTTTATAATTTTTATTTGATTTAGCCCTCAAGTTGTTAACACCTCCAGTGCAGGAGCTGGGGAGAAAGTTGTCTATAAATATTAGCTCCCAAAGTAAAAATGACTCTTTCATCTTGGCAGACCTAATTAAGCTGTTGATTAGAGAAGGATCAACACCTCCGTCTGTAACAAAAGACACTGTCTGTCAGCAGGAGGTTCGGTCAGGGCAATTCCTCCTGCGATTTAGAACATTTAGGAGGACAGAACCCAGGCAACTGAGGGTGTCAAATAGATAAGTCTTACTTCACATAGCTCCCCCACCACAGACACACAGACACACATAGCCCCTGGGAGACTAGAAACCTTGCAGTCCAGTCACCTGGGAGGCATTTAACATCTCTTTAATAGAAGCTTCAAGCAACAGACAAATTTACTGACAGAATCAGTACCAATTATGGGGCACAAATGGAGCCTGGCAGCTCTGGAATAGCTGCCTCTGTCTAGAGGACTCCAGCCAAGAGAGCAGTGGTGCCTGAGAGGAAGAGGACATTGGAATCTGGCCAGCCCCAGGCTACCCCTTCTACTTCTCTCCAGTGGCACTGGTTGCCCCCGTGGGATATGCAGCTGTGGCAATCCTCTCATGGGAACAGTTACTGTACACTGACTTTCCTTCAGTCTCTATTGCAAAGAACAGGCGCTTTTTTTAAATTGCATTTTAGGTTTTGGGGTACATGTGAAGAACATGCAAGATTGTTGCAGAGGTACACACATGGCAGTGTGATTTGTTGCCTCCTCTCCATCACCTATATCTGGCATTTCTTCCCATGTTATCTCTCCCCAACTACCCACCCCCCACTGTCCCTCCCCTATATGCCCCCAACAGACCCCAGTGTGTGATGCTCCCCTCCCTGTGTCCATGTGTTCTCATTGTTCAACACCCACCTATGAATGAGAACATGAGGTGGTTGATTTTCTGTTCTTGTGTCAGTTTGCTGAGAATGATGGTTTCCAGGTTCATCCATGTCCCTACAAAGGACACGAACTCATTGTTTTTTATGGCTGCATAGTATTCCATGGTGTATATGTGCCACAGTTTCCTTGTCAGTTTATCACTGATGGGCATTTGGGTTGGTTCCATGTCTTTGCTATTGTAAACAGTGCCGCAGTGAACATTCATGTGCATGTGTCCTTATAGTAGAACGATTTATAATCCTTTGGATATATACCCAGTAATGAGATTGCTGGGTCAAATGGAATTTCTATTTCTAGGTCCTTGAGGAATCACCACACTGTCTTCCACAATGGTTGAATTAATTTACACTCCCACCAACAGTGTAAAAGTGTTCCTGTTTCTCCTCATCCTCTCCAGCATCTGTCTCCTGATTTCTTAATGATCGCCATTCTAACTGGTGTAAGATGGTATCTCAATGTAGTTTTGATTTGCATTTCTCTAATGACCAGTGATGATGAGCATTTTTTCATATGTTTGTTGGCCTCATGTCTGTCTTCTTTTGTAAATTGTCTGTTCATATCCTTTGCCCACTTTTGAATGGGCTTGTTTTTTTCTTGTAAATCTGTTTTAGTTCTTTGTAGATTCTGGATATTAGCCCTTTGTCAGATGGGTAGATTGCAAAAGTTTTTTCCCATTCTGTTGGTTGCCGATTCACTCTAATGACTGTTTTTTTTTTGCCGTGCAGAAGCTGTGGAGTTTGATTAGGTCCCATTTGTCTATTTTGGCTTTTGTTGCCAGTGCTTTTGGTGTTTTGGTCATGAAGTCCTTGCCTAAACCTATGTCCAGAATGGTTTTGCCTAGATTTTCTTCCAGGGTTTTTATGGTAGTAGGTCTTATGTTTAAGTCTTTAATCCATCTGGAGTTAATTTTTGTGTAAGGTGTCAGGTAGGGGTCCAGTTTCTGCTTTCTGAACATGGCTAGCCAGTTTTCCCAACACCATTTATTAAACAGGGACTCCTTTCCTCATTGCTTGTTTTTGTCAGGTTTGTCAAAGATCAGATGGTAGAACAGGCTTTTTCTATGGAGGTTCAGGGAGTCTACTTTGGGATGGCAGAGAGGAATGAGAAGTACCTTCGTGCAGGAAAGCCTGTCGCCCTCAGTGTGAAGATCTGCCTGGAGAGCCAGCAGGAGGCATTCACCAAACCTCCACCCCATCCCCATCCCAAGGCCATTCACAGCAACTGCAGGGAAGTGAGGGAGTCACCATTTCATTAAATGCACCTCCCTGTGGCCCACAGGGTGTGATAAACAGAGAGACAGAGAAAGTGTGTGTGTGTGTGTGTGTGTGTGTGCACATGCATGTGTGTATTGGGGAACAACTTTCTCTGTGGGAAATGGGGATGGCCATTCTAAACCTACTATAAAAATAGCTGGCATTTATAATACATTTACTATATGCAAGGCACTGTTCTAAGCACTTTACATATATCAACTCATTTAATCCTAACAGTGACCCTATGAAGTAGGTCTTATAATGCTAACCCCAAGTTACAGATGAACAGACCGAGGCATGACTGACAAGGGAGCCTGTCCCCAACCACTGTGCTACTGTCTGTGAACTGTGGGTACTAGTCTGAACATTTACCAGTGATGCACGTGGCCCATAGGAGTCAAATTCCCTTTATCAGTACAGACAGTAAAGATGATGTGAGAAGGAAAGATGCTGATGGGGAGAATTCCAACAAATGAAGTGTGTAAGTTCATTTGTTTAGTCAATTCATTTTTATTGAGCAACTACTATGTACCAGTTAAAGTCTCTGAGTTCATGGAGAAGAACAAATCAACAAGTTTAAAAATTACAAGTGGTGATCAGTCCCATGGAGGTAGCAAAGAGGACCAAGATAGAGAATCACAGGGCAGGAGGGAGAAACCCACGTTAGAGAGGGCATCGGGTAATGTCTCTCTTAGGTAACATGGAAGCAGGGCTAGTGTTAGCCATGTGGGGAGCAGTGGGAAGGGCTTCCTGGGGAGGGCTGTCATTGCAAAGGTGCTGGTGGAAACAGGCTTGTTTGACTGAGAACCTGAAAGACCAGGATGGCCAGCCAGCTGTGAGTGGGGAAAGGGCTGCATGGTGAGGCCAGAGAGTGTGGGCACACAGAGCAAGCAGTTGGGTTGAGGGGGACTTTTGATTTGGTTCTGAGAGCAATAAAAATCTATTGAAGGAGAAGCTTAAAAGCTACCCAGAGGAGAGTGACATAAAAGGACCTTGGCCTTTGTGAGAATGACTGGAAGGCAAAGGAGCAGGGAAGGCCAGGTAGGCAGGAGGCTGCCGCAGCAGCATGCCTGGGGCCACAGGTCGTTGAAGAAGACCCTGGGGCCTGGGAGCAGCAAAGGAGAGAGTGAGCCACTCCTGAAGATGTAGTAGCTGCTGGGCGAGGCGGTGTTTCCTCTAGAAGGACAACATCTCTGAGGAGTGTTGCCAAGATGGACAGTGGACAAAAGGCCTGGAGTTGCCTCGCAGTTACTAGCAGACGGCTGAGGCCATGTCCCTGAGGGTTGGAGAAGGGAGAGTGACACGTGATGGTGGCTTCAGGAAAGGCCAGAACTCTGGTGCCTGGGGGAGAGAGGGACGTCAGGATCTGGGCAAGAAGTGGCCAGAAGGGTCAGGAGAATGCTGTTCCCTCCACAGACACTCTGAGCCCTGACCGTGCAGCTGGCTCTTGGGCAGCAGGGGAGGGCTTCATGACCGTGACCTTGGAGGTGAGCCCACAAGGCTGAGTAGGGATCTGCAGTGGAAGGCAGGGTGGAGGCCTTCCAGGCAGAGCCCTGTGGAGTAGCTGCTTTTCAGAACCCAGGAGGCAGTCACTGTGGCTGCAGCCCCAGGACTGGGAGGAAGGAGGCCAGGCTGGGAACAGATTGCCAAGGGCTGGAGGGGGAGTTCTCCCCTAACAGAGCCCTGAGCCAGGCCACCCACTGTGAACAGTCACACAAATGGGGCGGGATTTCAGCCTGGCCTCTTGGCGTGTCAACTCCTGCCTTCCCTGACCGCATGCCCAGGGCAGATCACTCTGCACCCGGCCCCCCAGCCTTCCGGTGGCCACCTCATGTGCTATGCATCCAGGAAGAGAATCAGTCGCAGCAGATCTAAATGTTAATAAAAATGAAATCCCAGAGCAGTCACTGAAATTAGTCTGGGTATGATTGAAATGCCAAGGCAGGTCTTGTTACTTTTATGAAGCCGTGAATAATATAAGTATCCAATTGATAAAATGTTATTAAAGCTGACAGCCCTTAAGTGATCTAAGTGGTAAATATTGAAATGAGGTCTCTGCAGTGCGGTGCCCGGGCCTGCGGCGGTAATAAGCATTGAACAATGATTCTGGGGGCTCTGGAGGGCTGCAGAGCCTGGGGGAAGCAAAAACACTTTTCCTCCTAAATAATTAAAGCAGGATTCCAGGGATGGATTGCAGGTCCTTGTAGTGGTTTGTTAATGTCCAAAGGAGCTGATTCCAGGCAAAAGCTCTGTTGGGCTATCCCTCCCCAACTGGGGTGGGCAGGCAGTGGAGGGGGCTGCCTCCACTCCCCATGGCCCCCAAGGAGCCTGCATGAGCAAGCTGCATATTTCAGCCTTTATTTATAATATAAACAGACTGGCGCAGCCTGAGGGCAGCTAATAGTTGATGAGCAGTGGGGGGCTCCACGTGGGTTGGAGATTTTATTAGCACTCCCTTGGAAAAAAGCCACCATGGAGAGAAATTGAAAATGTGGTGTCTTCCTCATAACTGGGTTATTGAAGATGCTGCAGGGAGCATCTTTCTTTACCCTGCTCCTAGAAAAAGAAGCCAGAGCCTCTCCAAAAGCTGTCCTCTAGCCCAGCCTTAGCTAGGGTTGCTGGGGTGACTTGAGCCTTCCTGAGTTTGGCCAGGTGGTGAGTGAAATTGTTCTCAGTCCCTTCTAGGGCTTAGGAAGTACACACGAAGTACACACTAAGAGAAAGTACACACTAAGCGGATCTGTGGGAGACAAGGAGGTGGGAATATGGATAGAGACCCTCGTGACTCCCACAGTGACAGAAGGGCCAGCAGAGGTGACTGAGTCACAGACTTTGGTCCCAGCCAGCTGTGTCAAGCACCTTCCAGAACCTGTCTTTAAGGGGTGTAGAGAAAGGGGCAGGAGGAAGCCTCTCTGGTCCTGGAAGCCCTGCTGTGTGTGGTGACAGTGCCTGGATGTCAGGGTTTGGGGCCGGATGGGGAGATCCCATGCTTTAATGCATGCTTCATAAGTCCGGGACATAAATGGCAAGAGCCTGGGGCCTTTATGTGGAAAAAGTCTCCTTGGCCCAGTGACCCAGGGTTAAGGAGGTGACCCAGGTCTGCAGTGTCTCCTGGGTGGCCCCAAGCTGCCCGATATGGTTTGGCTCTCTGTCACCACCCAAATCTCATCTCAAATTGTAATCCCCATAATTTCCACATGTTGAGGGAGGGACCTCATGGGAGGTGAATGGATTATGGGGGCAGAACTGTGAGAGTGAGGGAGTTCTCATGAGATCTGATAGTTTATAAATGGCAGTTTCCCCTGGGCTTTACACACTCATTCTTACCTGCTGCTATGTAAGACATGCCTGTTCTCCTTCCACCATGATTATAAATTTCCTGAGGCTTCCCCAGCCATGCAGAATTGTGAATCAATTAAACCTCTTTTCTTTTAATCTTACCCAGTTCTTTATATCAGTGTGAGAATGGACTAATAAACTGCCCTTTCTGGAACAACCTTCTTGAGGATAAGTGAGGACAGATGAGACTATTTATTCACCAAGTCAGGCTTCTAGGTGAAAACTGGCAGAAGCCATCATGGTACATGGTACAAGAATTGTTTACATAATGATTTTCACTTATAAGATTATTTACTGGGGAGAGATCCAAGATGGCCGATTAGCAACAGCTCAGGAATGTAGCCCCCAGGGAAAGCGCAGAGAACGAGTGGACGCCGCACTTTCCGACAAATTTTTGTTGCCGGCAGACCGGGAGATTCCCAGCAGAGGAGCCACACGGGTCGCCAGCGCAACTCTTTTGGCCGGCACGGCTGCTTTGCCAGCGTCCCAGCATGGCGCTTCCCGGTGCGGAGTATACGGGACAGTCGGGCTCGGCTGGTCCCATCCCCACAAGGAGAACAGCAATTGGAAGCGCTGAGGACTGAGAGTTTCACAGCAAGCACAGCGAACCCGGGAAGGTCCAGCTCTGTGGGGAAGGGGCATCCGCCAAAGGAAAACTAAGAAACAGAAAAACTCCATCACCGGGCGGAGAGAGATCCAAGATGGCCACGTAGCAGCAGCTCAGGATTGTAGCTCCCAGTGAAAGCGCAGACAGCGAGTGGATGCCACAATTGCAGATGAATTTTTGATGCCCACAGACTGGGAGATTCCCGACGAAGGAGCTACACGGGTCACCAGCGCGACTCTTTTGGCCGGCGCGGCGCTTCTCGGTGCGGATTGTATGGGACTGGATGCCCTTTTAGTCGGGCTCAGCTGGTCCAATCCCCACAAGGAGAACAGCAATTGGAAGCGCTGAGGACCGAGAACAAGCACAGCTGAACCCGGGAAGGCCCAGCTCTGTGGGGAAGGGGCGCCTCTCAAAGGAAAACTAAGAAACAGAAAAAACTTCATCACCAACAAGCCGGACGTCCACTCAGAGACCCAATCTGAAAGTCGGCAATTACAAAGACGACAGGTGGATAAATCCACAAACATGGTAAGAAACCAGTGCAAAAAGGCTGAGAACACCTGAAATCAGAATGCTTCTCCTCCAACCGGGGATCGCAGCTCCTCATCAGCAAGAGAACAAGGCTTGACGGAGGATGAGTGTGATGAACTCACAGAATCAGGCTTCAGAAGGTGGATAATAAGAAACTTCTGTGAGCTAAAAGAACATGTTCTAACCCAATGCAAAGAAACTAAGAACATTGAAAGAAGATTTAACGAAATGTTAATGAGAATGCACAATGTAGAGAAGAACATAAGTGAATTGATGGAGCTGAAAAACACAACACGAGAACTTTGCGAAGCATGCACAAGTTTCAACAGCCGAATTGACCAAGCAGAAGAAAGGATATCAGAGGTCGAAGACCAACTCAATGAAATAAAACGAGAAGGCAAGATGACAGAAAAAAGGGTAAAAAGGAATGAACAAAGTCTCCAAGAAATATGGGACTATGTGAGAAGACCTAATCTACGTTTGATAGGTGTACCTGAATGTGATGAAGAGAATGAATCCAAGCTGGAAAATACTCTTCAGGATATTATCCAGGAAAACTTTCCCAACCTAGCAAGGCAGGCCAATATTCAAGTCCAGGAAATACAGAGAACACCACACAGATATTCCTCAAGAAGAGCAACCCCAAGGCACATAATCGTCAGATTCACCAGGGTTGAAATGAAGGAGAAAATGCTAAGGGCAGCCAGAGAGAAGGGTCGGGTTACCCACAAAGGGAAGCCCATCAGACTCACAGCAGATCTCTCAGCAGAAACCCTACAAGCCAGAAGAGAGTGGGGGCCAACATTCAACATCC
>PVKP010034715.1:0-23953 GCA_004027715.1 Plecturocebus donacophilus | reverse complement strand
TCTCCCACTATTATTGTGTGGGAATCTAAGTCTCTTTGTAGGTCATTAAGAACTCGTTTTATGTATCTGGGTGCTCCTTTATTGGGTGTCTATATATTTAGTATCATTAGCTCTTCTTCTTGCGTTGATCCTTTTACCATTATGTAGTGTCCTTGTCTCTTTTGATCTTCATGGGTTTAAAGTCTGTTTTATCAGAGACTAGGATTGCAACTCCTGCTTTTTTTTTTTTTTTTTTTTTTTTTTTTTTTTTTTGTTGTTATCCATTTGCTTGGTAAATCTTCCTCCATCCCTTTATTTTGAGCATATGGGTGTCCTTGCACATGAGATGGGTTTCCTGGATACAGCACAATGATGGGTTTTGACTTTTTATCCAATTTGCCAGTCTGTGTCTTTTGATTGGGGCATTTAGCCCATTTACATTTAAGGTTTATATTCTTATGTGTGAATTTGATCCTGCCATTTTGATGCTAGCTGGTTGTTTTGCCTGTTAGTTGATGCAGTTTCTTCATTGTGTCCATGGTCTTTACCATTTAGTATGTTTTTGGAGTGACTGGTACTGGTTGTTCCTTTCTATATTTAGTGCTTCTTTCAGGACCTCTTATAAGGCAGGCCTGGTGGTGATGAAATCTCTCAGCAATTGCTTTTTCGCAATGGATTTTATTTCTCCTTGCTTATGAAGCTTAGTTTGGCTGGATATGAAATTCTAGATTGAAAGTTATTTTCTTTAAGGATGTTGAATATCATCAGCCCCCACTGTCTTCTGGCTTGTAGGGTTCCTGCAAAGTGATCCACTGTGCCTCTGATGGGCTTCCCTTTGTAGGTAACCCAATCTTTCTCTCTGGCTACCCTTAGCATTTTTTCCTTCATTTTAACCTTGGTGAATCTGACGATTATGTGCCTTGGGGTTGCTATTCTTGAGGAATACCTTTGTGGTGTTCTCTGTATTTCCTGAACTTGAATATTGGCCTGACTTGTTAGGTTGGGGAAGTTCTCCTGGATAATATCCTGAAGAGTGTTTTTCTGCTTGGATTCATTCTCTCCGTCACATTCAGGTACACCTATCAAATGTAGATTAGGTCTTTTCACATAATCCCATATTTCTTGGAGGCTTTGTTCATTTCTTTTCACTCTTTTTTCTCTAATCTTGCCTTCTCATCTTATTTCATTGGTTCGACCTTCAATCTCTGATATCCTTTCATCTGCTTGATCGATTTTGCTATTGAAACTTGTGTATGCTTCATGAAGTTCTCATATTGTGTTTTTCAGCTCCATCAAGTCATTTATATTCTTCTCTAAGCTGTTTGTCCTTGTTAGTATTTCATCAAACCTTTTTTCCAAGTTCTTAGTTTTTTTGCATTGGGTTAGGACATGTTCTTTTAGCTCAGAGAAGTTTGTTATTACCCACCTTCTGAAGCCTGTTTCTGTCAGTTCATCACACTCATTCTGCATTCAGCTTTGTTCCCTTTCTGATGAGGAGTTGTGATCCCTTGGAGGAAGAGAGGCGTTTTGGTTTTGGGTTTATTCGTTTTTTTTTTTTTTTTTTTTTTTTTTTTTTTTTCACGCTGGTTCCTTCCTCTCTTTGTGAATTTATCTACTTGTGGTAGTTGGTGACTTTCAGATGGGGTCTCTGCGTGGACATCCTTTTTGTTGATGTTGAAGTTATTTCTTTCCATTTTTTAGTTTTCCTTCTAACAGTCAGGCCCCTCTGCTGTAGGACTGCTGGAAGTCCACTCCAGAATAAACACAAGCTGGAAGAATTCCCCTTAAAAACTGGCACAAGACAAGGATGCTATCTCTCACCACTTCTATTCAACATAGTATTGGAAGTCCCTTGAAAACTGGCACAAGACAAGGATGCTCTCTCTCACCACTTCTATTCAACATAGTATTGGAAGTCCTAGTCAGAGCAATCAGGCAAGAGAAAGATATAAAGAACATCCAAATAGGAAGAGTGAAAGTGAAACTATCTCTGTTTACAGATGACATTATTCTCTATCTAAAAAGCCCCATAGTCTCAGCCCAAAAAGCTCTTTCAGCTGATAACTCCAGCAAAGTTACAGGATACAAAAATCAATGTACAAAAATTACTACTGTTTCTGCACAACTACAACAACCAAACAGAGCCAAATCAGAATGGCAATTCCATTCACAATTGCCACACACACACACAAAATAAATACTTAGGAATACAGGTTTATTCTGTATAATGTTGGCTGTGGGTTTGTCATAGATGGCTCTTGTTATTTTGAGATATGGCCCTTCAATACCTAGTTTGTTGAGAGTTTTTAATGTAAAGCAATGTTGAATTTTATCAAAAGCCTTTTCTGCATATAGTGAGATAATCATGTGGGTTTTTTCTTTAGTTCTGTTTATGTGATGAATCAAATTTATTGATTTGTGTATGTCAAACCCACCTTCCATCCTGGGGATTAAGCCTACTTGATTATGGTGAATTAGCTTTTTGATGTGCTGCTGGATTTGGTTTGCAAGTGTTTTGCTAAGGATTTTTGCATTAATGTTCATCAAGGGTATTGACCTGAAGTTTTCTTTACTTGTTGTGTTTCTGCTGGGTTTTGGTATCAAGATGATGCTGGCCTCATAGAATTAATTGTGGAGAAATTACTCCTCCTCAATTTTTTGGAATGGTTTCTGTAGGAGTAGTACAAACTCTTCCTTGTACATCTGGTAGAAATTGTCTGTGAATCTATCAGGTCCCGGGCTTTTTTGGTTGGTAGGCTATTTATTACTGGTTTAATTTCAGAGCTTGTTATTAGTCTGTTCAGGGAATCAATTTCTTTCTCGCTCAGTCTTGGGAGGGTGCATGTGTCCAGGAATTTATCTATCTTTTCTAGGTTTTCTAATTTTTGTATGTAGAGGTGTTCATAGTAGTTTCTGATGGTTGTTTTTATTTCTGTGGGTTCTGTTGTAACATTTGCTTCATTATTTCTCATTGTGTTTATTTGGATCTTCTCTCTTTTTTTCTTAATTAGTCTAGCTCATGGCCTATTTTTTTTTTTTCTTCAGTAAAACAACTCCTGGATTTGTTGATCTTTTGAATGTTTTTCTGAGTCTTGATTTCCTCCAGTTCAGCTTTGATTTTTGTTATTTCTCATCGTCTGCTAGCTTTGTGGTTAATTTGGTCTTGTTTCTCTGATTCTTTCAGTTGTGAAGTTAGATTGTTAATTTGAGATTTTTTTTAACCTTTTTGATGTGGACATTTAGTTCTATAAATTTCCCTCTTAACACTGCCTTAGCTGTGTCCCAGAGATTCTGGTATGTTGTATCTTTGTTTTCATTATTTTCAAAGAACTTATTGATTTCTGCCTTAACTTTGTTATTTACCCAAAAGTCATTCAGTAGCATGTTGTTTAATTTCCATGTAATTGTATGGTTTTGAGCAAATTATGTTGACTTGTATTTTTATTGCACTGTGGTCTGAGAGTGTGTTTGGTATGATTTTGGTTCTTTTACATTTGTTGAGGATTTTTTAATGACCAATTTTGTGGTTGATTTTAAAGTATGTGCCATATGATGATGAGATAAATGTATATTCTCTTATTTTGGGTCAAACTTTCTGTAAAGGTTTATCAGATCCACTTGGTCCAATACTAAGTTACAGTCCTGAATATCTTTGTTAATTTTCTGCCTGAATGTTCCATCTAATACTGTTCATGGACTGTTGAATCCTTCTACTATTATTGTATGGAAAGCTATGTCTCTTTGTAGGTCTCTAAGAGCTTGCTTTATAAAACCAGGTGCTCCTATGTTGAGTACATATATATTTAGGATAGTTAGGTCTTGTTGAATTGAAACCTTTTTCATTATGTAATGCTCTTCCTTGTCTTTTTTGATCTTTGTGATTTGAAATATGTTTTGTCTGAAAGTAGGATTACAACCCTGCTTTTTTGTGTTATCCATTTGCTTGGTAAATTTTTCTCCATCCCTTTATTTTGAGACTATGATTGACATTACATGTGAGATGGGTCTCTTGAAGACAGCATACATACCATAGAGTCTTTTTTTTTATCCAGTTTCTCACTCTATACCTGTTAAGTGGGGGCATTTATTTTGTTTACATTCCATGTTAGTATTAAATGTGTGGATTTAATCCTGCCATTGTGCTGTTAGCTGTTTATTATGTTGGCTTGATTGTGTGGTTGCTTTATAGTGACATTGGTCTGTGTGTTTACATGTGTTTTTGTATTAGGTGGTAGTGGTCTTTCCTTTCTATGTTTAGCACTCCTTTCAAGATCTCTTGTAAGACAGATCTGGTGGTAAGAAATCACTCAACATTGCTTACCTGAAAACGATCTTATTTATCCATCACTTAGGAAGCTCAGTTTGGCTGAATATGAAGTTCCTTGTTGAAGATTTTTTTCTTTAAGAATTTTGAATATAGGCCCTCAATCTTTTCTGATTTGTAGAGTTTCAGCTGAGAGTCCACTGTTAACCTCATGGGGATCCCTTTTTAGGTAACCTGCCCTTTCTCTCTAGCTGCCTTTAACAATCTTTATTCCTACTTTTGAAAATTTGATAATTATATGTCTTGGGAATGATCTTCTTGTGTAGAATTGTGCAGGAGTTCTCTGTTTTTCTTGAATTTGACTGTTGGCCTTTCTAGCAAGGTTGGGGAAATTTTCGTGTATGATATCCTGAAATATGTTTTCCAAGTTGTTTGCTTTCTCCCCCTCCCTTTCAGGAATGCCATTGCTTTGTAGATTTTTCCTGTTTACATAATCACATACTTTTGGAAAGTTTTGTTCATTCCTTTTTATTCTTTTATTCTTTATTTTTGTTTGACTGTCTTGTTTCAGAGAACCAGTCTTCAAGTTCTGAGATTCTTTCCTCAGCTTGATTTATTCTACTGTTAATATTGTGTTATTTAGCTAGGTCAGACTCATTAGGTTTTTTTTATACTGGCTGTTTTATCCTTCAGCTTCTGTATACTTTATTGTGATTCTTATTCTCCTTGGATTGGGTTTTGCCATCCTCTTGAATCTTAATGGACTTCATTCCTATCCATATTCTGAATTCTATTTCTGTCATTCCAGCAAGTTAGGCCTGGTTAAGAGCTCTTGTTGGAGAACTGGTGCTGTTATTTGGAGGATGTAGGACACTCTGGCCATTTGAGCTACTAGAATTCTTGCATTGGTTCTTTCTCATCTCTGCATGAGATGTGGGTGCTCCTTTAACTGCAGTATAGATTAAGTTCAGTCAAATAGACTTCTTTTCTGGATATTTTCACTAGGCTACGGCTTTGTGAGGGTCTGTATTTGAAGCTGACTTCTTGTCTCTGGTTTCAGAGGGGTGTATGTTAGTGGGGCGGTTTCGGTGTTTAAGCTTTGGAGCGTGATCCAGAAGGTGACACTTAGGCTTATTGGTCAGTTGGTATACTCCTGTTTGGTTGTGTGGCTCCCCTATGTTTCTTCACAGTTGCAGCTGTGTTCCTTCTCAGTGCTCTGAAAGTGTGGGTGCCTCTGCACCCATTAGTTCTGGGAAAGCCAAAGACAGATGTGTTTCCTCATTTTGTGTAATGTCTTAGCTGCAGCCTTTGGGATGCAATTTGAGAAACTTCAAATTTCACTGTGTTTATTCTCTCCATGTAGCCCAGGTTAATTTTATAATATTAATTACTATGCTGAAGGTACTTACAGCAACATAAGGATGTAGTTTCTGACTGAAGACTACTAATTATTTAATCACGTATGTGGAAAAATAGCAATGTTGCCCATTTTGTGTAGTGTTCAAAAAGTTTCAAGTTAATGATCTTAAAATTACTATATGATGATTCGTACCCTCCAGTGTAGAAAAGTATGTTATTTTCTCAATCACAAAATGTACTTTCTCAGTATTCTTTTTGGATTTAGCAAGTAAGTCAACATTTTAATACTGAAACATTTCACTTAGTCACTTCTGTAGTATATTTATACACTGTTCTTAGTCACCTTTGCTCTTCTTTCCTCTTTTCTTCTTTCCTTTCCTCTCCTCTTGTGTCTCTCTTTTGAATTCCCTCTGTCCTCTTTCCTCTTCTCCCTCCTCTATTACACCCTTTCTCTTCTTTCTTCTCTATAACCGTCTGCCTACCTCCCTTTCTCTCTATAACCCCTGTTACTGGAAAGCCTGCATGGGGGTCAGGGAGCATGTGTATATGGTCTGAAAACTGCATTGACCATTATGAACATCTATTCTTAGCTCTGCTCTTGACTTTTGAAATAGTCTGAAATAAAAGTTGCTGTCTCAGCTCCCTGTCTCTTTCCTACTCCTTCTTTCCTTTTCTCTAATCCTGCCTCTCTTTCTTTCTTCTTCTCCCCCACCACTCTGTCTTTCTTCCGTGCTGCCTCTTTTCTCCTTTTGGAATTTGGCCTCATTTTCTACCACTGCACACAGACTTCTGTGTGGTGAGAAAACGGAAGAGTTTGATCCCAGATAGCTGTAAGGTTACACCAGCCCACCCTTCATTCTACAGAGGATGAAAAGAATGCCACTTTTTGAATGTCCATCTATAAGTTAATTCACTTAGCTAGCTTGAGTTATGTCTACTTTACTGGGACAGTCACATAGGGCAGGGGGATGAGTACCAGGATGGAGCCCATCCTGGTTGTGGGCCCATCCTCGTCAACCATTGTTACTGTGATTGGCAGTTCCACTAGAACTAACTGGGGAGATGGAGTGTAGTCTCTGCCCAAAGTGGGAGTGTTATTATCTGAAGAAATTGGGAAAGAGACACTGAACACAAAAAAGGAAAAATAAAACAAGAACAAAATAAAAGGCATTATCTATCCCCTCACACCCATGTCCAGAATGCAATTTATACATCATAGGAACTATCAGGGTCACAGGTAATTTTTGTCTTTAAAAAATTCACTGAAGACAAGCTAAAGACCATCAACATTTATTTTCCTTCTGTCCTAAGTCATTCTCGCCTATTGAATGTGGTAGCTGACGTGTTCTTTAACACCTAGTGACATTCACTCTATTGTAAAGAACAGGCTGTTACCATATTAAAAGGCAGCTGTGAAAGCTATCACAAAGCATTTAAAGATCACTGGAATAAATAATTAAGGGATCAATTCAATTCAGCCCAAATATATGTTGAGTGTATATTTTGTCCTAACATTACCAGATTAAATTATAAATATATTTGTAAGAAAGTAAAAAATAAATAAGTGATATACATTTGAAAGGGAAGAGATTTGCTAAATGTATCTAGAGCATAAATCCTTAGACTTTGGGTGCCAATGCTGAGGAGTTGGGGAGTGAACATGCTCAGAAGGGATGAGCTCTGCACACCCTCCCTTGGTATCTGAAAGAAGTGGTGGTGGTGCTCTGTGGCCACCATCATACATGCTTCCTCCTAGCCCTTCATATGTGCATGGCAACAAGACCTTACCCTCTCTTAGTTATCACAGGGCTGTTCAGCCAATAAGATGCTTTTCTGTGGACTATCTCACTTGGTTCCACATCACTGCACTGTGAGGTGAGCAGGAGAATCAACATCAGACCTTGTAAAAGAAGGACATCCAGGGAAGTAAAGTGGCCTGTCCAGTGTCACACAGATTATCAGTGAGAGAGCTAGGACTCCAGTTGAGCTTTTCTCAGTGCAAGACATGAACTTCTCCCACGACATCACTACAAAGCTCTCTTTCTCAGGAGAGGAATGGTGGAGAGCCACATCCTCCTTCCTGGAGTGCCATTCCTCCCTAACCTACACTGGAGTGGTCTTATCCGAACTCTCTTTCACTGATTCCTGATCTTCCCTGGCCTTCCACGTACAGATATCATTTAAGGGAGTCGGGCTCAAAGCTCATTAATTGTCACAATTCCCCTGGTGAACTTTAATACCTCTCCTAACTCCCCTTCACCTCCGCTAATGGCAGAGTCCTGGTTCCAACCTCTTCTTGACTTTGGCTAATATTTTGACCCTGTTGCAGGTAAGGATCTCCAGAAAGCAGACTCTGAGACATAGTTAGGACTTCAAAAGGTTTATTGAGAAGTGATTGTGGTGAAAGAAAAAGAAGTAGGATTGAGCACAGGAGCCATTAAATGGCATGCAGACCTTATAAATTTCCTGCCAGTCCAATGGAGAGTCCTGTAGCAGAGGGCATGTTAGAGGAACACTCATTAGGTGGAAATGGTCAGGTCCTGTACTACTGCCTTGCTCAGTTACTGTCTAGGTGCCTCCTGAGAAGAATGTAATCTTGGCTTGGAAGCTGAAGAGGTTAACAGCTGGAGGTTGTCTGTTCTCCACGGTCTTGACAGATGGGCAGTGACTCTTTTCTTAAAAGCAGGTCTGAGCTGCACCTCTCCATACATGCCATAGACATCTTTTAATACATTGATTAGTGTTGGTTTTTTAATTGTTTTATGTTTTTAGGTCTTACTCAGTAACTAAAGTATAACCTTCAGAGTCTGGACCATTAAAAAAATTTCTTCTGCAAAGCAGCCCAGTAGATTTCCTATTAGATTATTTGTTGAATAGAGGAACAAAATAATTGAGTGTCTGGAATAAAAAAAAAATGTTGATCTTTAAAACATCCAGAGAAGAGATATAAATATTACCTCTCTTGGTAACTTGACATGTTGTAACTAAGAAAAAATGATACACATGAGTTTTATTTAAAATTCAGTTAAGCTGCATGCTTTTTGGTCTGTTAGATGGCAAATATTTAATGTAGTGAAAAAAAATTCTTGAGGTTTATACTTTGGAAGATGAATAGGTTTAAGTCAGTTACAACTCTCAGATTTAGATTTGATCAACTAATGGGTACAACCTTGCAAAAGAAGCTGGCTGTGTTCTTGGGTGATGGGCTGGTCGTGTTGTAGGTTACCAGTCCTCAGACTTTTCCATGAGGGCTGCCACAGAACTGCCCCTAAACACTTCTGCAGAACTCTCAAGCTCAGGGAATGAATTCAGGGACTGATAAGTGACATCGGGAATACATCTTGCAGGAAGAGACAGGAATTGGAATAGTTGTGAATCTAGCCCGATATTTTGTGTCATCGTTGTGCAGTTTTTCCACATGTTAAATCTTCCTGTCATTATTTAGAAGTAACAGCCAAAGCAGTCATTCCTATACACTTCATTTTGACAGTGCAAAAGCTTTAAAATATGTTTTCCTGATGGCAAAATATGCTTGATAACCAGAGAGAACTATCTTTTAAAAAGAAGTTTTTAGTGCACAAACATCTGTCTTCCATTTTTGGCATACAAAGGGAACAATGAAAATGACTAATCTCACTAAGTGTTACAATAAAAGTGCTGACGAAACCTTAACTATATACTTTACATCTTTAGTAGCCCTGTAATTACAGCTCTAGTTAAAAAAAATCAAAACTGCAACAACTTCTTGAGCACATTTAATTGCTATTTACACATATTGTTGTCTTTCTTCCCATAGGAGTATTATACACTGACCTCCAATATCAGTTATTTATATGTCCTGGAAAGGTCAATGTGTTTTTGAATAAAGCATCTTCATTTAATGTCATTTCTATTATCCTAGAAGATACTCTGGAGGATAATTAATAGGGCTTAATCAAAATTGGGGCTTGGAAAACTTAATATCATGCTACCATCTATACTTCATTAAGTGTCAACCTGCATTTATTTTTATCTTTTCCTATACAAATAAATAAGTTTTGTGGATTGTGTATCAGTGAAGCAGAAGCCTAACAATAAAGATAATCTCTAGGACATTATTTTTAGAAAATGTTCATTAAAAAATATGTTTAGGGTTACCAAAGGGTAAATAAAGGAGAATTATTTTTTTAAAAAAACAAGTTTACCTCTGTATTACTTAATATATTTACGAATTGTTCCTCAAAAAATCATCAGTGCTATAGGGAAGTTTGCAGTCATATCTGCCTTTCCTAACCCTTTTTTTTTTTTTTTTGAGACAGAGTCTTGCTCGGTTGCCCAGGCTGGAGTATAGTGGTGTGATCTCAGCTCACTACAGCCTCCATCTCCTGGGTTCAAGCGATTCTCCTGCCTCAGCCTCCTGAGTAGCTGGAACTACAGGCACACCTGACTAATTTTTTATATTTTTAGTAGAGACAGGGTTTCATCAGGTTGGCCAGGATAATCTCGATCTCCTGACCTTGTGATCCACCCACCTTGGCCTCCCAAAGTGCTAGGATTACAGGTGTTAGCCACAGTGCCCGGCCTCGTTTTTTGAGATGGAGTCTTGCTTTGTTGCCCTGTGCAGTGGTGTGATCTCGCCTCACTGCAACCTCTGTCTCCTGGGTTCAAGTGATTATCGTGCCTCAACCTCCTGAGTAGCTGGGATCACAGGTGCACACCACCGAGTCTGGCTAATTTTTCTATTTTTAGTAGAGATGACGTTTCACTGTGTTGGCCAGGCTTGTCTCGAACTCCTGACCTAAGGTGATCTGCCTGCCTCGGCCTCCCAAAGTATTGGGATTAAAAGCGTGAGCCAGTGTGCCCGGCTTCCTAATATGTTTTCATTTTCTGCATTTCCTCTTAGAATACTGTAGTGAGCGGGAGATGGGAAAAGGGATTTACACATCTGATCTTTTCTGAGGCCCACTGGTGGGACAGTAGGTATTGTGACCAATGTCTGTGGTGGTCTCTATAATTCTTAGTCCCACCTTGGACGTCCTTGCTGGCTTATAGCACTGAGATGTTGGTTCTTCCCAGGAAAGCCTGTGGAGCCTACAGTCACACTCCTGCAGGTTGGAGCTGCATGGCTTCATCCTGCCAGTCTGACTATACAGAAGACAATATCCTGGGGATAGTTAGGAGCACAGAGTCAGATGCTGGGTCTCCCACTTAGAAAGTGCATGACCTTGGGCAATTTTACTTAGCTTTTCTAATTCTTAGTTTTCTTACATGTATAACAGGGATACTATTAGTACATCGCTATGAGAAAAAATGAGACAAATGCATATGAAGCTCTTAGCACACTGCCTGACACAAGGAAAGCATTCAGAAAGTGATGGCTATGTTTATTATTTAGACAAACTAACAGGAGACTCAGACTACAATGCAGCATGTCCGAGAAAATGTTTAGACACAGGAATGTATTCTGGAGAAACCACTTCAGTCAAGATTCTTTTGGTTGTAAAGAAACAAAACCTTGTTTGAACTAGCTTCCGCCAGAAGGCGACTGAATGACAGTCAGAGGACAAAGATGAAAGGTAGAGTCAGTCTCACAGGGTGGGACTGGGAGCTAGAAGACACAGCTGGGGCTACTCTGTCTCTTCACATCATCATGGCCTTCCCATCTCTGCCTCTGTTCATGCTTCTACTCCCTCCTGCTCTGTCTTGACCAGATTCCTCTGCTTTCTCATCTTGGGTATGATTCCAGTAGCCTTCCCGACAGTACTGATAGCAACTGGCTTGTGTGTGTGTTGATACACAATTTGTGAGGGTCTGATTGGCCCAGCTCATCTGTTTGAGTTGGACCACATGAGTCATAAGCCACTGTTTAGCTAAAGGATTGAGTCCTCTTTGGTCAGTTGTTCATCATGATCCAAACTGTCGTGGCCCATGCAGTTAGGGTCATAGGGGAGGATAGCGCTGCCTCTTTCAGACCAGTGGGGAGAGCAGGTTTTCTCAAAAAGAGTGGAAATATCTAGTACAGTTTTCCTGAGAGACTTGACAACCCTGCTGCTGGCAGTTTCGGTAATTTAGTCCTAATGATGAGGGCCCAATTATAGAGAAGTACAGAAGCCCTGAAAACTGGTGGTCTCTCCACTTCTCTCCCCAAATGTGGCTGGTGTCAAGATAATTGCTCAGCCAAGAAGTATCTCTCCATCTGTGCCTTTCAGGGTAGAAGATCAGAACAGGAAGGACTATGCCGGATTTTTCCACGCATAGGAAAGAGCAAGTAAAGGACTGGGGACAGGGGTGGGAGGAGGCTAGGGTAGGAGATAGTTCAGGTAGGTAAGGATACTAAATCAGTGTGGCTAGCTTGTTGAGGAGCTGTGACTCCTCAGAGAGGTCAGAGAAAAGTAGGCACGGGAAGTCCTTTGGGCTCAGGGAAGTGGCTGACCAAAGAGGGAGAATACATTCTAAATTCCTCTGGCTCAGAGCCCCAGAGGCCTGGTTTTCCTCTCTGTTCTGACAAGAGAGGTGGCTGTTTGCCTGGCAGAGCTGCTCACTGCAAGCTGCAGCTGTGTCACATTCTCCCAAGGGACACTGAGTTCTCTAGAGAGCTGAACCGGGACAACAGGTTAGTAAAGGTAAGGATTCCCCGGGTTTGCAAATCCTAAACCGAACGAGGAGTTCTTCACTTCTCCCCAAGGAGGAATGGTCTAGAGTCACTGGCTCCAGTTAAAATGCAAGAGAAGAAAGTCTGTTGCTGTGGAGATATCTAGAATAGGGCCTAGCCTTGAAGTAACTGATAAACCCCTGAAGTCCTCACTCCCGGTCTTGCCCAGAAGTCTTCACATTTTCACTTTGGTTGCAGGAGATGGTAGCTTGATTATGACAAAGTCTCCTGGTCTCGTTTAGTTGACTTTTAGCAAATAATGTGACCTGTTGTGCCAAGTGGATGGGAAGGGAGCTTCTCTTCTCTCCTGGGCAGTAACCAAATGGTCTTGACCAAGATAAGTAGCAATTCAGGTTTTGGATCAGTGCTTTTGTGCCCATGACAGAGAAGGGAGAGGTTGATGGACAATAACATGGTAAGGAGGAAAAGTACATAGACAGTGATCACTGGCAGATTGAAGCAATGATAATTAAAGTAACAACAATAATAGGTACCATTTATTCAGCATCTACCATCAGGCCTTTTTCACATATTCATTCCTCCACAAGCCCTGCAAAGTAGCTATTAAAATATCTGTTGTACACATGAGGTAACTTAAGCTCAGAGTGATTAAATAATTTGCCCAAATCCAGACACTGGATACATTGGAGTCTGAGCCCCAGTCTATCTGATACCAATGTCCATGGAAGTTCTGCTACCATTCAGATTCTCCAGATTGAGATCCTAAAAATAATAGAGTGTATAAACAATTAAAAACAGAAATAAGTTTCACTTAGAGTTATGGATGAGAGAAAGAAAGAAGATGAGACACTAAGTCAGCCAGAATGAGAAGAGAGGGCTGAAGGAGGGCATCTATGGTCGGGAATTTGAGTGTAGCATAGATTTACTGAAAAGTTCAGGTCATCTGGGTTTTCTAGCCATGTGGATTTAGGACCCCTTTGCTAGAGAAAAAAATAAAGCTCAGTTAGAGGGTGCCAATAAAAGGTGGAGAATAAATCCCTATACATTTCCCAGGATTGCCTAAATTCCAGAAAAGTTGAAAAGAAGTGTTCTGTAGAGTCCAAGAAGAAAAATGTCCTTAAGTACTTTTTTTTCAGAACTAAAAAGCAATCTATTTGTCTTTACCAGCATTCAGGTAACTAGAAGTATTCTGGATGGGGCCAAATTTCAAAAAGCTCTGAGTAGGCACACAGGTGCAATGCCACATGCAACAGCTGAGAGGCCACCTCCCCAATCCCCTGTCCCTGCTGCCTGCTCTATCCCTCCCTAGAGCAGCAATGCTAACAGCTTACCTACTGAAACACGCAAATCTAATGTTACATGACAGGGACTAATCCATGTGTGAACTTCTAAAGAGTGAACTCTTCTCTTTTGAGCACTTCAGATTTTCATTGGAAAAATCATATTGTATTGAGAAATATTTCTAGAGACATCTTTGTGTTCTGCTAATTAAGTAGGAGAGGACCCAAATTTCTCTCTTTGTCAGTCTTTATGAAGGTTTCCCCAGAACACAGTTCTCTCCATTAGGAATACAATAAGTAAGGAGAGCTCAGAGACTGAAATTTTCATCATAAAGAGTGATGTCTAACTACAAAGAGTGTCAGCAAAATTTTAAACACTGGATTATTTTTATTAGTAAGACAGTATGTATATGATCATGACCCCTCCGACTATGAGTTGCTACACAATGTGCCATGTTCCTTTGTGCCTCCAGGGATGAGCTTAAGACATGGAGCAGTGTACAATGTGAAGCACATAATTTTCTAGACTATATTCAGTAAAAATTATTCCCAAGATAAGTTCTTTGAAAAGTGGGTATCATAGTTAAATCAAATTTGAAATGGCTGCATATAAAAAAGATAATGTTTTGCAGGATTATGATGTACCCTCTTTTCCACAGAGATTAGACCAGGTCTCAATTCTTTCAACGTGCTGCTCCAGTAAGCTCTGCTAATTGACTAGTTCTGGTAGAGGAATGAAAACTATTTACCATCCTTTTTCTCTGGTCTAGTGAGTTTAGAAGCACTTAAAAATGGGATGAGGCCAAAAATCAGGGGCTGCTCTGTGGCTTACAAGACCAGGAAAGCTATGAAAGAGAGTGCTAGCCCTTTTGTTTAAAGTCTTGAGTGGGAGAATGTGTTATTTACCAACTGAATTTATAATAGCAAGTTTTGTTTTGATAATGAGTTAGATAAGAAAATGTCTTTGGGTGTTCCTGGGAACAGAGAGAGCTGGGCTTCCTAGCAAAACCAGTTGATCTGGAGGCAGACAACCTAGCAGGTAGTACCGCTACAGAATGCAATGTATGAATACAACTTTTCTCCAGGAATTGTATGGAATACTGCCACATCAACACACTAAGGAAGAAAAATCACATAGTTATGTAAATAGATTCATAAAGAGCATTTGACAAAATCCAACACCCATTCATGATAAAAAAGTCTCATAAAACTAGGAATAGAGGGAGAACTTTTTCAATTTGATAAAAAATATCTATAAAAACCCTACAGCTAATACCATCCTTCATGCTGAGAAACTCAAAGCTTTCCCACTGAGATCAAGAGCAAGGCAAGAATATTCCTTCTCACTATTGCTTTTCAACACTGTATTGGAAGTCCTAACTAATGCAATAAAATAAGAAAAGGAATAAAAGATATATGGATTGATAAGGAAGAAATAAAACCTTGCTCACAGATCATATGATTGTCTGTAAAGGAAATCTGAAAAGAATCAGCAAAAGAATCCTGGAACTGAGTGATGATAGTAAGGTTGCATGACAGAAGGTTCATATTCAAAAATTAATTGCTTTCTTATATACTAGCAATTAACAGGTGGAATTTAAAATAAAAACACAATGCCATTTACATTTGCATGCAAGTAAATGAAATACTTAGGTATAAATCTAACAAAATATGAGCAAAAACTCTAAAACTCTGATGAAAGAAATCACAGAAGAACTAAGTGGAGAGATATGCCATGTTCATATAGAGAGCCCAGTAATAGACCCACATAATACAATCAACCAATCTTTGACAATAACAAAGGCAATACAGTAGAGCACAGATAGTCTTTTCAACAAATGATGCCAGAACAATGGGCATTCATATGCAAAAAAAAAAAAAGAATCTAGACACAATTCTTACACCCTGCATAAAATAAACTCAAAAGGGATCATATACCTAAAAGTAAAATGCAAAACTATAAAACTCCTAGAAGATTAATATAGGAGGTAATCTACATGACCTTGGGTTTGGCAATAATTTGTTTTTTTAGATACACCACCAATGGTATGATCCATAAATGAAGGAATTGGTAAGCTGAATTTTAGTAAAATTAAAGGGACTTCCAAGAAAATGAGAAGACAAGTCATAGGCTGGGAGAAAATATTTGCAAAAAAATATTTGATAAAGGACTGTTATTCAAAATATACAGTTAAATTTTAAACTCAGCAATAAAAAACAAACACCTTAGCTAAAAAATGGGCCAAAGAATTTAACAGACACATCATCAAAGAAGATATACAGATGGTAAATATACATGAGAAGTGATGCAGTACATCATACGTCGTCAGGGAAATGCAAGTTAAAACAGCAACGGATACTGCTACACACTTATCTAAATGGCCAAAATCCAGAACACTGACAACACCAAATGCTGGTAAGGATGTGGAGCAACAGGAACTTTCATTCATTGCTGGTGGAGACACAAAATGGTACAGCCACTTTGGAAGGCAGTAGGGCAGTTTCTTAGTAAACAAAACATACATTTACTGTACAATATAGCAATCACTGTCCTTGGTATTTGTCAAAAGTAGTTGAAAATTTATATTCACACAAAACTCTGCCTAGAGATCTTTATAGAAGTTTCATTCATAATTGCCAATACTTGGATGCAACCAAGATATCTTTCAGTAGGTGAATGGGTAAATAACATGTGGTACATCTAGACAATGCAATATTATTGAGTGCTTAAGATGAAATGAGCTATCAAACCATGAAAAGACATGGAGGAATCTTAGATGCATATTACCAAGTGAAAGAAGCCAATCTGACAAGGCATACTGTATGATTCTAATGATACAGCATTCCGTAAAAGGAAAAACTGTGAAGACAGTAATATGATCAGTGGTTGTGAGGTGTTAGTGGGGAGCATGGGGTGAATAGAGAGAGAAGAGAGGATGTTTAGAGCAGTGAAACTACTCTATGTGTTGCTATCATAGTGAATTCATGTCATACATTGTTCAAAACCCATAGAATGTATAAGACCACGGTTAAAGCCTAATATAAAATATGGACCTTGGGTGACAATGTAGGTTCATTGATTGTAACAAATGTACCACTCTGGTGGGGAGTGTTGATAGTAGGGGAGTATGTATATGTGTGTGTGCAGGGGGAGGGAGTATGTGGGAAATCTCTGTATTCTATGTTCAATTTTACTGTGAACCTAAAGCTGTTCTGGAAAATAGTCTACTTAATAAAAAAAAACCCTATATATTTAAAAATATAATTATTATTCTCTCATACACATTCTTTGTCCTGTTTTCTCTTATTTCTTTTTTCTAGCATTCCTACTAGTCAGGTATTCAACTTCTTAACTTAACCTTCTAATTTTATTTCTTTTTCTTTCCATTTCCCATATTTTTTGTCTTTCTGTTCTACTTTCTGGGAAATATCTCATTATATTCTGAACTTCTCACTGATTTTTTTTCTGTAGTATTTAAAAATTTCCAAAATAAATAAAAAAAATCTTTGAGTTGTTTTTCCCCACTCCCTGTGTCCCCTGACACAGATTCTGTTTATTTCATGGTTGCAGTATCTTTTCTTATGTATATAGGTTGATATTGTTTTTGTTTTATTTGTTTGTTTTTGCAAGTGAATTGTAATTTACTCTGGTTTTAACAACAGTTATACAAAGTCACAGTTTTTCCCAGGAAACCATTCACTTCATAGTTGCAAAAACGCACAATGTAGTTGCTTTTTTGTTAGGGTCTGCCATACTTGCAGCTAGCTGGATGTTTAACCATTCACTTCAAATTTACATGCCTAGCCAGGTATGGTGGTGTGGGTCTGTAGTCCCAACTACTTTGAAGGCTGAGGGAGGAGAACCGCTTGATCCCAGGAGCTCAGTGTCATCCTGGGCAACATAGAAGACCCTCCAGAAATCATCCAAGGAGGGAGATAAACGTTACAATCCCCATAAACTGGGTAAACGACATGACGGAGTGAAAAATGACCACACATGCCATAAAGCAAGGTTGAAGGAAATTCCTGCTGCAATAAAGGCGGCAGTGGTAATGGGTATCCAGGCTGGATACTCGACATCATTTCCTCCAGTTCCACAATGCCATTCCAGGTAGACTATGCAGTAACAAGCAACAAGGCATTGCCACAGGGAAACCAGCTGCTAGTGCGAAAGCTTTCTTTGAGGGTTTTAAGGAAGTCAGCATAATAGGTCACAACAGCGGGGGCCCAAATCCAGAATCCAGATGGATATTAAGTCTTGGAAGCGGCTTCTCCTTTTTCTCAGCAGCTGTAGAAGTTTCCGGCCCGGCGTCACCCTCGCAGTGTCACCCTCGCGGTCCGGCTGGGCCTCGGCGTCAGGCAGGAGCAGGAATCGCCGCGGGAGCTGCTGCCCGGCCGCGAAGCGCCCATCTTGGTATGGCTCTGAAATGACAGGTTTGGGGTTCCGTGAAGTTTTACTTTTTAATGTCTATATGTTTTTTACATTTGAAACTTTCCTCCTAAGTCTGGAGTTTTGTCTCTCCACGTACAGTTAAGAGTGAAGCACCACAAAGCTGGCTGGGAATTCAGTTCAGAGCATTATTGTAGATGACAGTGATGGCAGCTGCAGGCTGCCTGGTGCAGCCAGTCTGTCACACCAGTGGCCGCAGGGAGGGCTCAGGGAAGAGGCAGACACCCCTCCTGCAGCCGACGGCAATGGGGCTACTGCTCTGGGGCTCGGCTGGGTTGCCTGCTGGTGCAGGGGCAGCGGGGCAAGGGAGCAGTGCGGGTGGGCAGACAGGGGCCCCGAGGTGGCACTGGGCCGGGGCGGTGCCATGAAGTGTGAGAGCTGGCCCCAGGGTGTGGAACTGGGGTCGTGCTTTTGAGGCCCAGGGTGGGAAGTGGAATGGTGCCCGCTTTGGGGTCATGGCCAATGGTGCAGCCACTGTGCCCACCCCATGGAGGGTGCTGGGTTTCTGTGCCTCGGAAGGAGGCTCTGTGCAAGGCCACTCAGGTCTGCATCCCCAGGGTCCACCCCATGTGGGGGTGACTGCCGAGCCTGACACTCCCAATGGCTGGGCCACAATCCACTCAGCCCTGGGCCACCCCTGAATGTTGGGAAAATTGGAGCGTTCATGGCAATGTGACCATTGCCCCAGATGCCAGCTGGGGCACAGCCAGGACCTGGAGTGCCCACCCAAGGCTGTGAGAGGGTGTGGCTGAGGCTGCATGCCTTCCCAAGTCGGGGCTGTGGACTGGGACTCTTTGCACTCTTGGGGGCCCAGGAAGGCCGTGACTGCCCTTGCAGGCTCCGAGGTGCCTGCTCCTGCTGCCTGGCCTCTCTCCACTCCCAGCGCCCTGTCCAATCTTGAGCAGGGTGGGACTGAGTCCAGCACTGTCACAGTCTAGCTGGGTATGCTGTGGTAGGGAAATGCTGACATAACAGGCCCTGCTGCCTCAGCCCCTCCAGACTTTGAATGCTGACAAGCCTGAGGGCAGGGAAGCTGAGGAGGTCACTGAAGGTGGCTGGGAGCAGTCTTGCTGGTGCCCATTGGTGTGAGCAGCCTGGGTGCCATGGACAGCAGCATGAAACAGGCTTCCAGTGGGAAAAGTCTGGGTCCCCAGTGAGGGCCTGAAGGCTGGGGACCAGGCTGCCAGTCCCATGGACTGGAGTGGGGACTTATGGTGCCCTTTCTGGACTCCCCATGGCCACCCCTGGACTAATTGGCAGGCATTTCCTCCCCTCTGCCACCCATAGAAGCCCCAGGCTCAGCCAGAGTCGAGCACATGACAGAGAGACGAAGAGCTACCCTCTCTGCTAGGATGCCCTGGCTGTGGAAAGGAGCTACCACTGTGGATCCCCTCTGAGCTCTTCTGTTGCTCAATAAAGCTCCTCTTCCTCTTCCTCACCTTCCACTTCTCTGACTTCTTTCATTCTTCCTGGTTGCAGGGCAAGAACTCAGGAATGGTGAGGTTAAAAGAGCTATAATGCAAACAGGGCTGAGACATGCCCCTTGCTTGCCATATTGCAGGTGAAGAGAAGGAGAGAAGAGCTATGGTCCTTTGGGGAGCCCAGTCCTGGGAGCTCCCTGAGCCAGGGCTGTGACTCCTTCCTTGGGTCCCTGGTGTCTCCAAGGAAGGAGTCTTCCAGACACCACCATGTTCCCTGGTGCCAGCCCTGGAAGTTGCTTGTGCTTTGTCTGGTTCAGCTGTAGCCTCAGAGAGCCGGTGCCCATGCCAGCACCTGGAGCTGCCTGCTCTGCTGTAGCAGCCGCACAGAGGTTTCCAGCCAGAAAAGTGATGCCTCAGAGATCCTGTAACAATAGGACAGGTACCTTTTCCGTTAGTTGAGCCACAAATATTAGTAAAAATGACTTTTTAAGTATGTGGGTTTATTTGGTTCTGTTTATTCATAGAAGGAGTCTCCAATTTATTATCTCGTAGTTATCAGCTTTGTTGCCAGTGTTCTGAAGGGGGCTGGTGGTGGTGGGGTCTCATCTTTTGATTTACAGACTTTCACTCAACCTCCCAGTTTTAGTCTCTTGGACCATCCTTACCCTCTCTCTTGACCATTGCTGGAATGGGCAATTCCATGTCTAGGAGGTTCTCTGGTTTATTTTCTCCAAAGAATGAACCATCCATGTTTTTGGGATAGGGGAGAAGGAATAGTCAGCGGGGCCTGGGCATCTAATCCCATACAGATTTGAAGCCAGTCCTTTTCTGCTCCATGTCTTATCTCCACTTTCTGTGGAACTCTTTGGAAAAGATTCTGGAGTGAATTTTTTATATATTTATCTAGATAAAATCTCCAGCTGTAGAGACTTAATTTCAGCATTTTCTGTTCTACTAAGGCAATCACCATGCCTTCATCTACTTTTCATCTTGAAAAAAAAAATGGCATTGCCTACTCTTGAATTCTCTTTGTAACTTTCCACTTTTTAATAGGAGACAAAGATGAATGCATGATTTTAGTCCACCATATTTAGCCGTGGGTAATATGCTTTTGAATCTATATGGTTTTTAATGTCAAGGGAAAATGCTCAGTATATGAAAAAATTGAAAGACAAAACTGTGAAAGGGAACATACCAAGGTTTATTTCTAGGCTGTGAAATTATTAGTGATTAGTTACTATTTTATTTTTAAAAAGGCTTTTCTGCATTTGCTAAATTTTCTATACAGATACATAGACACTTTCATGAGAAAATAACTTAAAAACACATTTAAAAATCTATACTGATGCTTACATTAGTTCAACAAGGTCAACTTTAATTGCAGTTACCTGAAGAAGGAAAAAGCATTTATGAAAAGCTTTAATAATAATTAAATGTGTGTGGTAAACAAACTATAATCTTTCTGGTAAGAAGTGGTGAATTTTTTTCACTATTAATATGAATTCAATTTCTATAGACAATGGTTAGTAATATATATTTTAAGATAATATAACTGGTAGGTATTAAGGATCTAATGTCAGAATGTACTCCATAGAACATGGTTACTTTAATACTAGAAAGTGCCGTTCAATACCTGCCTATAATCTAAGAGTATTCCAAAATGGGCTGTAGGAAATACCAGCTCCAACTGATTCTCTGCAAATAAATGTTTGCAAATTGATACATAGTATTTTACTTTCCTGGAGAAATAATTCACATTAGGGAACTGAAGTCTTGGAGTATACTGTAGTAAAGAAATGTGGCTAATTTTATCAGTTTAACTACATTTGAATAAGAGTTTTTGGAAATTATTTTGACTGTGGAACCCATTTTCCCATAACAAAATGCCTCCCTGTAATCCTGACCAGTATCATTATTATTGTTATTATTATTGCTTCTTAAATTGAAATGTCAATGTTTGATTTATTTTGGGCAATAATGATGTCCTTTAGGCAGAGAGATTATGAAGCCACACTTTTCTGGTTTGTTAGAATCAAACGATTCCATTTATTTGGTGACTGAGTAAAGTAAAAGTAACTATGTTGGTTAGGTCCTCCATTTCTTTAGGCAGGAAACAGGAAAATACCTTACTGTTCTTGTGTTGGGGGATGGAGTAATTTCCTCATTTTGTTTTGTTTTGCTTGCTTTTGGATAAGGCTTAGAAGATCATTGGTTCCAAGTTGTTTTCCAGCAGCCATGGCATTTTATAAAGCCTGAAGTATCTTGTGGGAGTGTATTTGCTAAAATATATCTGTAGGTGCTGGTTATTGTCAAACTGTACAGCTGGAGCCCTGAGATATTAAGGTTTATTGTCTAATTTTCAAGTAAACACAATTTTAATGAAAGTAATCATGTAGGGATTTTCTTTAGCACATTTGCTTTGTATGTCTGGACTCCTTTTATTAAAGGAAATGGGAAAATAATTGGGACTCTAAAATAAATCAGACTTTATCTGTTGATATTGTTAAACTGAACTATCTGAGCATAAAAAGGTGGGATTTACAATAAAACAAATTGCTTGGAAATAATTGGCTTTTCTAAAACAGTTTTTCAAAGCCTCACCTTCTAGGTAGTCCTTTCACAGTGGGAGGCCACCAGGTTTATTGTAAAGGTTGAGCGTCTAGACAGACAAGTTCCAGTTCCACTAAACAGCTCTGAGATATTACTATTGGTACTATTAATAGCAACTTTTATTGAGGGCTTAGCATATGCTAGTTATTGTGCTACAGGCTCTACATGCATGAGCTCTTTTAATTTTTACTACACTGGATCAGAGAATTGGACTAGAATACTCCTCATCTTTCTTCCAGCATTAAATGATTTCAGGAAATAGTCTTAGCTGCCAGACCTTTGTTCCACTCTGGGGAGGTGGAGAAGTTGGGAAGTAAAGGAATCTTATCTTCACTAAAAGGGGTGTGTACACAAACTCAAGAGCCTGAGTTGGATCTCAGAACCATTTTCTACTCCAAACCAACACATAATCTAGTATAACATATAATCAGATGGCATATGTGGGCTTTTCTGGTGGCCCAAGCGTCTGATAGCTATTGAAATATAAAACATTGTTTCCTTGAACCATAGTCTGTTTCAGTTGGGTAGGGGAAGAGGTGGCTCGTATTTGTTTGCTGATCACTGTGGGGTCCTAGATTTGACAATGTAGCTGATGAACTTTATAAGTCAACGGCTTTGTCTATCCCCACACAGTAATGCCACCACCTGATATAACGTGTTTGGGGTTTTAAAAGTATCTCCTTGACCATCATATAATTTAATTTCTAGTCTTCCATATGGTATGATATTTTTATGGTCTGGACGATAAGAACTTTCAGAACAATGATTTTGTGCCATCTAAGTGCAGGTCTTTGCCACCATGAAGCAGACTCAGCCAGGAAAGGTGGTAAAATCTTATTATTCTCAGTTCTAACTTAGCAGACTGAAAACTTTCATTGCCCAATGGCTAGATGATTTCTTCTCTGTCTCTGCTCGGCAGTATGGTATTGATTCACAGGGCCATTATGTCATGAGGGTAGCTGGGCAGGCAGAATCCTGTTGATGTATTTTAAACACAAGTTATTTCATCCTACGTGTAAGGAAATTGGGAAGTGTGTGTCACTCCCAAAAGGGTCACTCCCTATTCTGATGAACAGGCATGATAGAACTCACCATTTACCCTTTTATCTTCCTAAGATCTCTTATAAAACACTCAGAGGGAGTATGCAGAATTCCTAGGAAATGGAGCTGGATGTTTATTGAATTGTGTTATTTTTCTGAGATCTTTTTTTTTTTCTTTCTGTCACTGTTTGGTTATCTTCTGAAAGACTACTGGGAAAGAATTATTTGCTCAGTTCCTATTAGGGTTTTAATGATTTCATTCTCACTTACCCCATTAGGAAATATTAATAACTGCATGTTAAATAGTTAACCAAATGAGAAAGATAAAATCAATCAGTGTTTAAATTACCTCTGCTGAGTTTAAATCATTTTGTAGGTAAAGGCTTCCTTATCTTTCAAATGTGAAGCCTTATTAGAAAAACAGAAAGATTTATTTTTTTCAAGCAGCTTCAATACTTTGGCAGTTCTTGGAGATTGGCTGGACCATTCAGTTTGAAGCAGATGGATTTACCAGGGCCCCAGATAATACAGCCAAGGGTTTATAGAGATTCTGGGACCTCTAACATTCACGAAAAGGCAGCCCCTACACAAAATGCCACAGTGTAAGCAGAGAGACTGTGAGAGAGCCTCTTACAAGGCTAAAGAAATCCCACAATTAGAGATTTATTATTTTGGCTTACGATTTTGTCACCTAGTAAATTGTAAAATCCCAATGTGAGGGTCAGCCTTGTGTTTATCAAAACCTTTCCTGGGAGCAGCATTTGAAATTGATGATTAGGACAAAACTGGACAGCTAGGGCTGGAGACAGGGAATTGACAGTGGTGGAGACATTGGCAGGAGGAGGGAGGGAAGGCTGAGCAGATGGGTAGAAGAAGGCTACAGATAAATTTTACCTATTTCATTCATTTCTTTATTCAACAAATATTTACTGAATATCTGCTGTGTGTAAAGCACCT
>PVKP010034714.1:0-23968 GCA_004027715.1 Plecturocebus donacophilus | reverse complement strand
GAACATAAATGAATTAATGGAGCTGAAAAACACAATACGAGAAATCCGTGAAGTATGCACAAGTTTTACCAGTCGAATTGATCAAGTAGAAGAAAGGATATTAGAGGTCGAAGACCAACTTAATGAAATGAAACGAGAAGATAAGATCAGAGAAAAAAAGCGTAAAAAGGAATGAACAAAATCTCCAAGAAATATGGGATTATGTGAAAAGACCTAATTTATGCTTAATAGGTATACCTGAAAGTGACGAAGAGAATGAATCCAAGTTGGAAAATATTTTTCAGGATATTATCCAGGAAAATTTTCCTAAACTAGTAAGACACGACAATACTCAACTCCAGGCAATACAGAGAACCCCACAAAGATATTCCTCAAGAAGACCAACCCCAAGACACATAATCGTCAGATTTACTCAGATTGAAATAAAGGAGAAAATACTAAGGGCAGCCAGAGAGAAAGGCCAGGTTACCCACAAAGGGAAGCCTATCAGACTCACAGCAGATCTCTCAGTAGAAACTCTACAAGCCAGAAGAGAGTGAGGGTTAATATTTAAAATCCTTAAAGAAAAAAACTTTCAACCCAGAATCACATATCCAGCCAAACTAAGTTTTACAAGCCAAGGAAAAATAAAATTTTTTGCGAACAAGCAAGAACTCAGAGACTTCATTACCACCAGGCCTGTTTTGCAACAACTTCTGAAAGAAGCACTGTATATAGAAACAAACAACCAGCATCAGTTATCCTAAAAACTTATCAAAAAGTAAAGAGTATTACAACCATGAAGAATTTACATCAACTAACAGGCAAACAGCTAGTTAGACTTAAATAACAGTATTAAATTCACATATATCAATATTAAGCCTAAACTTAAAGGGATTAAATGCCCCAATCAAAACGTACACTTAGAAAAACTGAATAAAAAGTTAAAACCCATTGGTACGCTGTATTCAGACCTTTCTTATAGGCAAGGATACACAAAGACTTAACATAAAGGGATGGAGGTAGATCTACCAAACTAATGGAAAGGAAAGAAAAAAAAAAATTCAGATTTGAACTCAGACCTGGAACAAGCAAACTTAATAAATATTTACAGAACCTACCACCCCATATCCACAAAACATATTTTTTTCAATATTATATCATACCTATTCTAAAAGTGATCACATAATAGGAAATAAATCACTTTAGTTTGCATAAGCATTTCACAGATTTAAATGAAATCCTGAGCAATAGAACAAGATTCTCGTTCTCTCTCCCTCGTTCTCTTTCTTCCTTTTTTCTCTTTTATAAAAAAAAAAACAAAAAAAAAACATGAAACTAGAAGAAAACATAGGGGAAAGCTCCAAAACATTGGTCTGGGCAGAGATTTCTTGGCTAGGACACCAAAAGCACAGGCAATGACAAATGACCTTGCATTAAACTAAAAGGCTTCTGCACAGCAAATGAAACAATAGGAAGAGGAGACAACCTACAGATTGGGAGAAAATATTTGCAAACCATACATTGCAAAATGGGCTAATATCCAAAATATCCATTTAGTCAATAATAAGAAAACAAATATCCCAGTGAAAAGATGGGCAAATGACTTGAATAAACACTTGTCAAAAGAAGACATTAAAATGGCTAATAGATATATTTTTAAATGCACATTAGTAATCATCAGAGAGATGCAAAATAAAACTACAATGATATACCATCGCATACATGTTAAAATAGCTATTATCAAAAAGTTGAAAGATAACCAATGTTGGCCAGGACAAGGAGAAAAGGGAACACTTGGTGATGTTGTACATTAGTATAGCCATTATGGAAAACAGTATGAAGTTTCCTTAAAAAGCTGAAATTAGAATTACCATATGATTCAGCAATCCTACTACTGGGTATAGACTCAAAGGAATTGAAGTCAATATGCTAAAGACATGCCTGCATTTCATTTCCATGTTCATTACAGTATTATTCACAATAGCCAAGATATGGAATCAACCTAGGTATCTATCAGTGGATGAGTGGAGTTTAAAATGTGTTATATATACACAATGAAGTACTATTCAGCCTTGAAAAAAAAAAAAAAAACAGGAAATCCCATCATTTGCAACAACATGAATGAACCTAGAGAACGTTATTTTAAATGAAATAAATCAGGTATAGAGAGATAAATACCATATGATCTCATTTATATGCAGAATTGAAAAAAGTCAGACTCATGGAAGTAGAGAATAAAATAGTGGTTACCAGAGGCTGGGGATGGGGGTGGAACAGGCAAAGAAGAGACACTGGTCAACAAGTATGAAGTTACAGTCAAAAGAAAGAAGTTCTGGTGCTCTATTGCTCATCACAGTGCTATAGTTAATAATAATGTATTGTATATTTCAAAGGAGCTAAAAGAGAATATTTTGTTTTATTTTTTTAAGATAGAGTCTTGCTCTTGTTGCCCAGGCTGGGGTGCAGTAGTAATCTGCTTTAAGCTCTCTGAGAAACCTCTAGGCTTTCTAGTGGAAGAGAATGTGAAACAGTTTATATAAAGATAAATGTTGGTTTACAGATGTTCTAAGTAGAACAAAACAATAAATCATTTAAAAATACTTGCTTAAGAGTCAGAATTTATAACTTTGCAGTGGTCTGCAAATATCTCTGCTCATAGGTGCAGAGATATTTCTACTTAGGCAAGGTGGACAGGGTTTGGTATCTTGCTTTTATCTCAAGATAAAATTATCTGGGGACAAAAACTAAAGCATTTTATCTCTTTCACTTACAAACAAAAAATTATTGCCTATGAGCAAGAACAGGCCCAAATGCCACACTCAAGGTGACCAAAGCTCCAGAAGTCTTCATGAATCACAAGAAAAGCTCACGGCACAAAACTTACCTGTGATCACATCCTGCCCAGGAATGTGCACTGCCTCTTTGAACCAAAGCAATAGACCAGTATTGTTGCTATGTGTAGATTTTATTCATATTGAGATTTCGGGAAGATTATTCTCCAGCACCCACTGTTTCTCTTTTCTGTCTGCAGACTGAACATTTAGTTCTTGATTTTCTTAAGAATGTTTACTCATTCCCAGATGCTGGTTTTCTTCCATTTGGCAGAAGGAGAGATAGAGGAGGGTGCTTAGGCACAAGAGAGGCAGATGACATCGCAGTGTTTTCTTTCTTTCGCTATTTTGGTGCAGTAGTGATATTCACAGGGCACAACTAAATTTATGAAGTTGCTATGTTGACTCATGAAAATCGGCACCAACTCCTGTCCTCCTTCTCGTTGCCGTAAGGATCAAATTTAAAGTTATTTGGGATAAGCCACTGACAACAACTGTCTTTGGAATCATCTTAAAATACTAAATGCCTACATGTAAAGTTGAAGGCTCATATCAAGGCAATGTCCTAGTCACAGTGAGAAATCAGCCCAAGCAGGAAATGAATATGTCTTCATCCTGGTCATATTAAGTAGGAAAATCTGGGCACACAGTGAGGAGAGCTTAGCTGGGTACAGAACAGGGTTGGCAAGGATTAATCTTATTTTGGTACTGTGGGTATTAGGAAGGCTAACATCAGGCTCAAGATTAACCACTCAGTAGTTAGGAAGAGCTTCACTAAGCTTGATTATACCCCCAAAAAGCCCTTCTATTACAAGACAGCGTGTTGAGGGATCACTACCCAATGAAGACTTTAACCCTGGATAAAAACTAGTAAGTGAACCTTTCTTGATACCTTCACTTATACAGTGCCTTACAACTTTATATGAGTACATTTTGTTTGTGCTTCACAATAATCCTATAAAATCTCATATCAGAGATCACTAACCCCATTTTCAGGTGGTAGCAACTAGGTCTCTTAAACTATCAAGGTTGGTTTCATATCTTTGCAATTGTTACAGTGAAAGATCAAGAGCTAGAATTCAGCTCTCCTAACTACTGGCCCAGTAATTTCAAGCAGTTGTCTCTCCTTTATAAAGGGAAAGCACCTTCCATTCTCCCAGGAAGTGCTGTAACATTCAATCAGGCTTGAGTTCTGATGGAGAGCATGTAGTATATGTAACCTCCCTGGGACCCTCCACAGAAAAGACTCTGCCCTCCCAGACATATGTCAGCACTAGGGTTCCCGTTTTCCAGGTCTCTTTTATTCCCCAGAGTCTGGATTGGAGCCCAGAGCAACACAAATTATAACACAACTGAGGAGCAAAATATCATGTCATTTTTCCTCACCACAAGTATTTGCTTTGTGCAGGGCCTTTGGGAATCCCACAGATTCAATTTGGTTCATTTCAACAAATACATAAGGAGAATTTAGTCTTTCATCCTAACAGCCAACCTGTCAGTCACACTGAATAGGAATATAAGGAAGAGAGATCTCAAGGACTAATACTGTTTGTAAGCCACCTGTGGCAAATAGTATTTTCCAAAGATGACCACAACAGTGTCTCCCATCTCACCTCCCTTCTTACCATGTAATCGTCATGTTAAGTGGTGGGTCTGTTGGTTCCCATTCAGTTGAATATGGGTGAAACTTTAAAATAGTTTTTACCATCGGAGTACAACAAAAATAAACCTATCTGCTAGATCATTAAAATGCCATCACATTTACCTTGTTCTCTTGGGGCACTCGCTCACAAAACCCAGTCTCCATGCTATGAGGAAGCACACACTACTACACAGAGAGACTCAGTGGAGACACCACGTGTACATACTCTAGTCAGACAGCCCAGCTGTGGTCTCAGGTAAACATGAACATCAGCCACCAGACACATGAGTAACATGCTTCAAATGTTTCTAGCCTCCAGCTACTGAGTCACTCCCAACTTTAGAGATGAAACAGAGACCCCTTCTTAGGGGCCTACAGCTCCCTACTTCAAACCTGGAAATAAAGAGAAATCTTGAGGTCTTTCAAGGAAAATTCCAAGCACCTAGCTAGCCTTGAAAAGTAAATAAGCAACCTGATAAGGAAAAAGGCAATAGTAGCTTAAGTCAATATCCAAGGAAGTTAGAGTCACAGGATGTTTGGTTCCTATATAGAAATCAAAGATCACATTTTAATGTATGTCCCTGAGTTGTATTTCAGAAACGTGGACCACCACCAAATGGATCCATCTCCAGGGAGACCTCAGGAAAGAGAGAATTTGGGGACTGAACTCTGCGATTCTTTGTTCTTCCTGAGGGGCCTGGAGAAAGTCACACCAGTGAGCTAGAGCTAATATTCTTTCCTGCTGACTCCAAATGTTTAAACAAAGCTTATAATCCTAAACCAATTGCAAATCAGAAAATTTCTGAATCTAACTATGGCCTGTAAGCCCCCACTTCAAGATATCCCACCTTTTTAAGCCAAAACCAATGTGTACCCTCCATGTATTGACTTACAATTTTGCCTGTAATTTCTGCTTTCTTGAAATTTACCCATTTTAAAAACCCTTATCTGTCAGTCACTGGGAAGTTCAGAATTTAACCATTAACTGTCTGGTCCTTCCTTCCTGGAGCCCTGCAAATAAATACCTTCCTTTCTACCAGTGCAAACCTCAGTGTAGATATATGATCTCATTGTACCAGGCAAGCAGACCCCAGTTTGGTTCTGTGATTGTTTTTTGTTTGTTGTTTTTGTTTTAGAGAGAGAGTGTCATTCTGTCACCCAGGCTGAAGTGCAGTGGTGCAAACTCGGCTCACTGCAACCTCCGCCTCCTGGATTCAATTCCAGCCTCCTAAATAGCTGGGATTGCAGGCATACGCCATCACACCCAGCTAATTTTTCTATTTTTAGTAGAGATGGGGTTTCACCATATTGGTCAGGCTGGTCTCAGACTCCTGTCCTCAGGTGATCCACCCACCTCAGCCTCCCACAGTACTGGGATCACAGGCTGAGCCACCACACCCAGCCTTGTTCTGTAATATTTTGAATGACTCAGTTTAGGCACCAGAAAATGTAGAGCAGAAGCAAGCTATCCTAACTGTGCTCTGTCCAAATTACTGATCCACAGAATCTATGAGCATAAGGTTTTACCCAACTAAGTTTGGGGGTAGTTGTTACAGCAGTAATAGCTGAAATTCTGTCCCTAATATGTGATTCAGAAAAGGTTTTCTACCAACATATCCCCAATCTGAAATAAGTGAGTAAGTGAGTGGTGTAAGATCACATTTAAAGCTCCGATGATTTCAGGCTTCTATCAGACCTCAGAAACAGGAAAAAAAAAATTCCCCTGCTTGATGACATCAGCATACCTTGTTATTACCTGTAAGTCATCCTGAACATTAGTTTAACCATTGTGAGCAGATCCCTCCCTCTCATTTTAACAATAAGACCTTTGCTGAATCAGCCTTTTCTCAAATGATCAACCAAGGGCAATTTTGATCTGATCTTCCCCAGAGACACAATCCTGCAGCAGTTTTGAGCAAATGACTGCAGTAGCATTATTTCTTCTAAGCCCAGGGCAATTGTAATCTCTCATTATTTGCCAAATAACTAATGATTTTGAGAATCTGGACATCAGGGGCAGGCAGGGACAATTTTGAATCTTTTTCCTACAGTATGAGATGATAAATGCACAGTATTAACATGTGTTACATTGGGTTCCCTGGAAAACGAAACCTGGGATCAAGATATATGTGTAGTTTTACTGGGAAGTGATTTCAGGAGAGTTAAACCTGTGAGGAAGGCAGGAAGGCAGGAATGGGCAGAGGGAGAGGCTGAACTGCAGTGTGTATGCAGCTAGTGCTATGGTTGATCTTACATTGAGATCCAGAATTAGCATGGCCCTACAGATATGTCCCAAACATGTGATTTTGTAATCCTACAACCACCAGTAGTTTGTTACTGATCAACATCTGATGGTGTATGAGACATAAACCTGGATGAGGCAGTTACTTGCGGCTGAGTACAATTCCCATCAAGAGACAAGCTATGAGCGATGTATCAGCAGCTGATATTTCCAGCAGTTGAAGGATATATATCTCAGTCCTGAAGAGGGGATCTGGGCAGAGCACCCCAGTATCTATTACAGTGCACACCTTATACCACTATTATCCACTTCTTTTTTACGTATGTTTTTTAGAAACAGGGCCTCACTTTGTGAGGCCTCACTCTGGCCTCACCCAGGTTGGAGTGCAGTGGAGCAATCATAGCTCACTGCAATCTTGGACTCCTGAGCTCAAGTGATCCTCCCACCTCAGCCTCCTGAGTAGCTGGCATCACTGGAGCACACCTCCACGCCTAAAATTTTTTTTTTTTATTTTTTGTAGAGACGGGGGTCTCACTATGTTGCCTAGGCTGGTCTTGAACTCCTGGCCTTTACCACCAGATGGATGGTCTGGTGACCAGAAATATCATGGAAAATGGTGCCCCATCCTCTAAGGAGGTCATCTCCAAGCTGGCATCTCAGCTGTGTCTCTTAGAAATCGGTCACTCTGTCAAGGCAGCAGACCCAGACCCCTAAAAACTTCACTGGGGTGTTAGGTCCCTGAATTTCCCTAAGTTTATCACCCATCCTTGGGAGCACATGTGTCTTACCAAGAACTTGTCACTTCTTGTCATCTGGCTCAATGACTATGTCATCGACATGGTGAATGAATCTGATGTTCTACAGAATTTATAGATGATTACATATCCCTTTGGACTACATCATGACTGAAGGTGGAAAGGTTAACATAGACATGGAGGAAAACTATGAAAATATACTCTCCTCTGTTCTCATATGAATGAAAACTGCTCCTGAGTCTCCTTTCTAAGAGAGACAAAAAGTAATATATAAGCTAGGTAAATGTGTGCATATCATATGCCAGAGGCTGTGTTAATCTGCTCCAATAAAAGTATTGCATCCAGCATAGCAGCTGCAATTGAGATTACTACTTGCTTGTTTGCAGCAGTTGAACCATCTGGTTTCTGCGGGGGTCAAAATAGTGGACTTCTCCAGTGGTTCACTTGGGAAATTTCTATTTCCTGCCTCTGCAATCTCTGTAGGTCTCAGGGTCTTGATTGTCACGCAATCAAGGAGAAATGGAATTTCACTAGATTTGACAGAGACCACCATCCTTGCATTGTTTAGGTATTTTAAAGAATGGCATTAATCTTTCCTCGGCATTAAAAATGTCCAAGTTTGCAGGACATGGTATTTACTTTGATTCATTATCTGGGCCAAGTATAAATTGAGAAGAGGGGTCAGATTCAGAGCCTTTCACTTTACCTTCACTTTTATGAGATCTCTTACCCTGCAGGTCAAGAAACCAGCGTGAGTATTCTCTAACTACTAAGTCTGACACTTCCAATTATACTTTAGGGAACCAAAGAAATAGCATCTTCATAGGTCCATGGGCTAGATAGACTCACAGTTAGCCAATCCTGAGTCAAGACTCCATCTACCACCCACTGGGGGCCAGGGTGCCACTTTGAGTCTCCAGGTGCTAATAAAGTCAGACCCTGTGCCCAACAATCCTCCAAATCTGCATGTTCACCTTTCCCCAGTGTCTGTGTTCCTAGTAAATGTCCACAGGTCTATTTAGGGAAAGACACAGAGGATTCCACGGTATTGCAGGGTGCATTCTTATAGGGTCCCGATCTCTCCTTCAATCAATGGGTTTAGAGTCTGAGAACTAGCCCAAGTTCAAAACCTGAGCAATAGATCACGACTTTCATTGGGGTGATTGCCCCTAGTTTCCCGATCATCCTTCCTCGGTTTGTTTTGATTCTATAAATTAAGTAGTGTCCTTTAGGCTGCCTGACTATCCTGCCTCTAGGAACATAGTGTCCCATTCAGCATCTCCAAACTTTCTGCAGATTGCAACCCCTGGCTGCCACTCTGGTTTTGTCACTTATTGTGATACCTGTTTGTATCTTTCTTCCAAGGGTTAAAATGCCACCTGGTCTCTAATATTTCAGATTTTTATCACCCCATTGCTTTTAGGAGCCCAGCTCTATAATAGCATCTGAGCTTCTCAGTGGTTCTAGTGCCCCTCCCAGCAACACATTCTTATTACTTGATTAAACTGAGTGTTTTCTGGGTTCTCCCACAGAAAACTGTTGGATTTTCTGGTTCTAAGTAGTGTTTCCACTATCCTATTCCCACTTTCCTGAATCTTTTGATTCCTTCTGTATTTAATCTGTTCTTGCAATGCTATAAAGAAATACCTGAGACTGGGTCATTTATAAATAAAAGAGGTTTAATTGGCTCATGGTTCTGCAGGCTGTATAAGAAGCATAGTGGCTTCTGTTTCTTGGGAGGCCTGAGGAAACTTACAGTCATGGCAGAAGATGAAGGGATAGCAGGCACATCTTACATGGCTGGAGCAGAAGAAAGAGAGAAAGGTTGTGGAGAGGCTACACACTTTTAAACAACCAGATCTCACAGAACTCTAACACAAGAACAGCACTGGGGGGATGGTGATAACCATTCATGAGAAACTGCCCCCTCTCTGCACCCTTCCCCTGCCCCTGGCATGATCCAATCACCTCCCACCAGGCCCTACCTCCAGAGAAGAGATTGCATTTGAACATGAGATTTGGGTAAGGACACAGATCCAAACAAAATTACCTTCCTTCACCACCTGCCAGTAAATCTTAAATTTTATTACCTTAAGCAACTCAACTTCCAAATTCTACCTATTCCTAGTTTCCATTAGTAATTCAGACGAAGGACAAAGAAATAATGGCAAACACTTCGGGAGATAAACTCCTAGAATTCACAGATACAATTAAGACAAATTTAGTTTATATTTCAACGTACACTGCTTGTAATGTCTTCAGAGAGCAAGAAAATAGCTGTCTTGGAAAATTTACCAAATGAGTTCTTTTTATTGAGAAATTGTGTCATTATTTATTGAAGCCTCAACAAAAACCTAATAGAACTCCACCAGACACACAGAAAGTAATTACCTGCCAATGATCTGATGATTTTATAGATATATAGCTAATATTAGAAATTTGCTGTATAAACTGAAAAAATTATGGAATACCACCTTGAGCCCTGCAAAAATCAATGAAATAAATGTTTGCTTTTATCCTGGAGCAAAATTGAAATAATTTACTTTCTTGTCTCTCTCTATTGGATCTGCTGCTAAAACAGTATTTGATTTGACCCTTGTGATTGGCCTGTTCCATTCTGGTATTTAGTCGGATGTTGCTAAGCAAATTTCATTTTTAATCTTCATGGGCTAGCAGCCTCCAATAATACAGAACAATTCTACTACCCTCTAGTCTAAGCAGGGCTATTCAAAATTGTAAATGCTTTACTCTATTTTAATCAAGCAGAAAGCTGGATCTCATAGGAATGTGAGAATGCTTAGACCTGTAAATCAGCTTAGAAAATTCACTGATTATTAACTTTTCCTGAAAAATAAAATTAACTAGTGGAAGATGGGGTGATAGAAACTTTGGGCTAAATGGGCTACATCTTCCATGATCAGATTTGGAAAACTTTTAGGTACTTACATCCATTTCTTAAAAGTAAATTTCATAGAAACAGGCCATTTGCTGATCTGATATCCTTTCTTTAGGAAAATAATATATGTATCTAAATGAAAGTGCTCCCCCCACACACACACACACATACACACACACAAACACACAAAAGAAATACAAGACAATCTTTGTTAGTGTACATCTAGCTTTCAGGTTAAAAAGATAACCCTAAAGACTATGCATGATGGTCTATCCCTGTAATCCCAACATGTTGAGAGGCTGAGGTGGGAGGATGGCTTGAGCTCAGGAGGTCAAGGCTGCAGTGAGTATGATTACACTATTGTGCTCCAGCCTGAGTGACAGAGTAAGACCTTGTCTGAAACAAACAAACAAAATAGTTCTATCTGTTCTGCTGGCTCACCAGCCATTAAAGCTGGAATCCGGCTGTCGGAAAGTGAACTGAAAGACACTCTTACATCATCTCATAGAAGGATTCCGGTGTCATTTTGGCTTGATTTTGGCAGGGAATGTTGTGGGAACAGGACCAGACTAAGAAAGAGCACTGATAATTTCCTGCCAGGTTCTCCACGTGGGTTAAGAAATGGAACTAGAAAAAAATGGGAGGAAATCCTTTGGAAAAACACAGAATAAAATAAACAGATTTCTTTAAATTACCAGTCAGATTCAGTGAACATATGAGTATCAGGAAGGCAAAGGAGAACCTAGCAATATACTGTTGGTTTCCCAAATTACTTTTCTTTCCTCTTAAGCTTCAAGAAAGTGATATTCCTATTTCTGGCAAGGTTCAAATGAAATCTATTTGGGGTTAGTTTGCAGCACTTAAATTGCTTCAGGGCTTGTTATGATTGGAATTCTGTTTCCTCGGTGACACTGCAACAAAATACCTATTTCCTTAAAGGAGTAATTATCAGAAAACCAAGACCATACCACTTAGCTAGCACTAGGTAGAGGGTAAGGGGAGATTGTAGTGGTATCTCAGCTGTCTCAAACCACTCTTGTTGACACAAGGTAATTTGGAGTCTTTTGGTACCTGGAAAAAAGGACATCATTGAGTAATCTCTTTTATCACCTATGCTGAGGCATCCAAATGGGTCTTTGAAGAGGACTTAATTAGCAACTGTGGCCCTCAGCTCCATATGTATCCTGATGACATTCAAATTTATCTTTCCCTCCCTTAAGATATTAGTGAGGAAGATGAAAAATGAACAGTCCTTGCTAAATGCACAGTCCTTAGAGCTTGCAGGAAATACATATCCTGTCTCCAAAATAAGAACTATAAAGAAGATAAACTTGTTGCTTCCCCTCAGTCCCCTCATTCTCACTCTACTTCCTCTTTGCTTTTTCCATTGTTTAATGTTTCAGTATTTGTATACAGTACCTGTGAATGAGGGATAGCCACAGAAGAGATTCAATGTCCCCAAAGACCGTGAGCTGTATGCCAAAAAGAGAGGTTGATTTCCAAGCCTAAGTCAACCAACTGAATAATCTAAAGTAAGGAAAGAAAATAACTCATTGTGTACATTGGGAATTATGCTAGCTGCAAGTAACAGAAAACCAATCTAAAAGAAACTTAAACCAATAAGGTCATAATCTGTTCTTGGATTAGTTCGCTGTTGGCAAAAGATTAGCAGCTCAATACTATGACGACTTTGGTCTTTGAAACTGTCTTGGCCCTTCACTCAGAGTGTCAAGGTGACTGTTGCAACTCCAAGTATCATGTCTTACTCAAAAGAAGAGAAGTCAGTATTAAAATATTTGTAAACTTCCCCAGAAACTACTCTCTGGCTAAAAGTACTTAGCATGGCCAATCCTACTAGCTTCAAGGGTGGCTGCAAAAGTATTTTACTTTCCTGGCCTCTGTCATGAAAGGTCACAAAAGACAAGCTGGTTGGGAATGACTCTTATGCCAACTCAGTCAAGAGTCTGCCATGTCCAGGATGTTTTCCTCAGCAGTTCAGCCGTAAGAAGAATGGAACAGTTCAGCCATAAGAACAGAAGAAGAACAGTTCAGCCATAAGAATCATTTTTATTTCAGAATGCATTTTAGAATAAAAGAGGGGACTGTTCAGAATTGTGCCAAAAAACAGAAACTAACCAGGACTGCCCTGGGGAAATTGGCATATATGGCTACCCTAGTCATAGACAAAATAATCTGAGATATGAGCCCCTCTTTCTTTAACAGCTTGATTGGACAAATGAAAATCTGCTTCTCTAGTGAGGAGTGTCTCTCAAGCTGAACCCAGTATTGTCCAATGTCCTTTTCTGTTTATGCCTCCACCGGCCCTCAGTTTGAGAGAAGGTCAGACCACTTTTCTATGGGAGCCTTTGTTATGACCATGTTTTAGTCCATTTGTGTTCCTATAAAGGAAATACCTGAGGCTGGGTAATTTATAAAGAAAACAGATTTGTCGGGCTCAGGGTTCTGCTGGCTATACAAGAAGCATGGCACCAGCATCCACATCTGGCGAGGGCTTCACGGAGCTTCCACTCATGGTAGAAGGTGAAGGAAAGCAGCATCACATGGCTGGAAAGAATGAAAGAGACTGAGGGAAGGGAGGTGTCTGACCCTTAACCAACCATATCTCACAAGAACTAAGAGGGAGAATTCACTGGATTCCATGAGAATGGCAGGAAGCCATTCATGAGGGATCCTCCCCGATGAATGGGAGGCCCCAAATACCTGCCACGAGGCCTCACCTTCAACATTGGAGATCAAATTTCAACATGAGATTTGGAGGGGACACATATCCTAATGATAACAGACCATCTGGCAAATAATGCTCAGAGGCCCTTTCTCCTCTTGCTTTTATGCAGATGAAGCCTTTAGAGTACATATTGTCCTTGCCTTTCATTTACCTGCCATCCTGCTTGTGTCAATGAAGATGACAGTGCTCCACAAGACAAAGAGATTCTCAGAAATTAGACATTTGTGTGATTTACAGAGAATGGGGGTGGTGTCTCCCCACCTGACTGCCTTCAGAGTGAGTTTCTCCTTAAAGACAAGCAAAAAGTTTACCAGTAGCATAAATGGAAACTTACCTGAACATTTGACTTTTCTAACCTTACTTCATACCCTTATTCATTCATAAGGACAACAAATAATTTTGGAGTGGAATTTTGTCCTGGCACTATGATTCCGAGTTGATAGAAGGTTATTTCTACTCTTACAGTCAAAAATAGTTTCTGATACCAAAGTGTATCACTGAAATTCTAATAAATGTATGCATCTATCTTGAATTCTAGTTATTTTTATATAACTTATCTTTCTAACTTGATAAAGGTTTTTATTTTCCTCTCAAAAAACTTCTGGCTTTTCAAATTTTCTACTATAAGCAAAATACAATGTTACTTTTATTTTTTTCTGTGTTTTCCTGAATTTTTAAGGAATACATACTTGGAAGAAATCAAATAGCAAAGAAATAAAGAGTAAAAAGTGAAAATTATCTATAATTGTATCCTATCATATTTACTATCAGAGATAACCACGATTAACATTTAGTATAAATGTATATTTTTAATGCATTACTAATATATATATATGCACATATAATTTGTTTAAGTGAGAATACATACAATTTTTTCAGTCTACAAGTATATTCTACATTATTCTTTTTAATGACTATAATGTATGCCATTATCACTAATGGTGTCAGAAATTCTTTGGATATTGAAGCCACTGTGGATTGTGGCAGTTCTTTTGGATGGGAAAGAAAGGACAGTATTATACAGCTATAGTAGCAAAACTATTAGAAAATTGTACTTTACAATGGAACAAAGTATACAAATAGGCTATAGATTTCTCAAGTAAAATGTTATTATGAAGTAAGATTTCTCAGAAATATCTTCTATTTCCAGAGTGAGGATAGAACTAATTTTGTATGAATGCCACATTCTGTGGTTTTCACAGATCCTTGAAGTGACATTCATCCTATTAAAACTAAATTTAACAGATTTAATAGGATGAATGTCACTTCAAGGATATTTTATTGAAAAAAAAATCACCATTTCTGTAGTCGAGATACAATTACATACATTAAAGTAAATCATTCTTTTAAATAAAATGTTAATATCCACCCACATATTTGACATTTTTCTCTAATGAATACACTGTTGTACTGGCATTTTCTTATAATGTGTTATTTTAAGGGCTCTTTTTTCTAACATTGTAAATTTAGCCAGCATGAGCTAATTAATGAGCTCAACTAAATCTTCCTTTCCCTCCAAACATTAACTATCCATTTAGTCTTTTAGAGTTCATTCCTAGGCTTTAAGACCTCTTAGACTTTAGAAAACTTTTTTCTTTTGACTGCACTGGGATTATCTCCCTACTTGTTTAATCATTTGCTTTCTCTAGTAATACTTCCATAGCACAAAAATCACATTTTTTAAAATTCTACAGCTCTTTTTCCCCAAAACCCCGAAGCATAAACTACATGAATCTGAAATATGTATGTTTGTTTGACACTAATTCTTTTCTCCCACTGGCAGGTAATCTTACTCCTAAGTTTATGGGGCCATATTCTCTGTTCATGGAGCACTTGACATGACATTGACTTAAAATTACAGAGTGGTTTAGAAAAGATCAAAACAGAATCCTCAAAGAAGTCCCTTTAGCCTCTTAGTATCTCTTTTAACTTTTCAGTAATGTGCTTTTGTAAAATCTAGTGTTTGCTTTATTTAATCCCATCATTTGTATCACCTAATCTCCAATAATTGAAAGTATGATATAGACACAAAAGCTTAAGGACCAGTGTGCTATAAAACCTATACTTACCCTCTAGGGTAGCTGCCCTCAAAGTGTGGCACACAGAGCCCAAGGGTCCCCAGGAAACTTTCACGGACTCTGCAAAAACACTTTGAGGGGGTCCACAGGGTCAAAATTATTTTCATAATAATACTAAGACATTATTTTCCTTTTCATTGTGTTGATATTTGCCTTGATGATGCAAAAGTAATGGTGGACAAATCTGCCAGTACCTTACAAAAGCAAGGCAGCACTAGTGTCATTGTATTCTTCATCAACAGGCATTTGGGGAAAAAAAAAAAAAAAAAAAAGAATGTCTTTGATGAAGCAAGGCTTTTGATATTATTAAATCTCAACCCTTGAGTACACTCTTTAATACTTTGTGTGCCAAAATGCATAGTATATATATCTAAGTATAATGGTAGTCCTGAGGGAAACTGTTGTGCAATTGATTTTTAACCTGAACTCCCTATTTCTTCCTAGAACACCAATTTTATCAGAAAGAATGATGACAGACAAATAATGATTATTCAGACCTGGATTTTTGCAAAATATTTTCTCAAAAAAAAAAATGAAAGAAGACTGTTGCTTTGAGGAAAACCAATTGCATTTGTTGCTAATGAAAATACTTGAACTTTCTATCAAAAATTGGTATTATGGAAAACACTGCCTGCCATAATGAGTTTGACAACTTCCCAAGATTTAGAGATTTTTCTGGTATCCGTGTTGTTATTAATGAAAGTGACTTTTTCATATTTTAGAGTGAATTATGTCAACATTTTGAAGATCTGTATAACTTGTTGAATCAGTATTTTCCAAATAATCTAGAAATAATATTACAAAGTCATGTATGGGTAAAAAGACCAAAGTGTAGTATAGACTAATGAGTTTTACATGACAGAATACAAACAGCTCATTGATACGGTTTTAGAGTTCATATTGTAACTAATCTTTAAGAAAATATAACTTGTCAAATTTTGGTGTAATATCAAAGGAAAATATCCACAACTGTCTGAAAAGTCTTTTTAAATTCTCCTTTTTTCCCCCTTTAGCCTGCATTAACCTGAATTTTCTTCACATACTTCAATCAATAGGACATATTACAACAGACTAAATATGCATTTGAGAATTCTGCTGTCTTTTATCAGGTCAAACATTTAAAATATTGGCAAAAATAAAGCAATGCCAACCTATTCACTATTGTTTAGCTGGATAGGGTTTTCTTTGCTTAAAGAACACATTTTTATATTAACATATAATGAGTTATTTTTAAATAAATTAATACAAAAATATTTTTAATTATCAGTTTTAATTTTAACATAGTAAATATGCATAGATATAACGCATACAAACAAAAGTTCTTTAAGATCTTCAATTTTTAAGAGTATAAAGAGTTCTTGAGATTAAAAACTTTGAGAAATTCTGTTCTAGTAAAATGTTCATAAAGGAGAACAAGTGAGTATACAAATTTCATTGACTAACGTAGGAACGAAAGGAGAAGAAATCAAATAAATTTTTACTAAGTCTTTCTATTGCTCAGGTTCACTTGGTTGCAAACAACCAGCTCAAGGAAAGACCACACCAACCAGGACTACAAGATATTTAGCTTCAGCAACCATCATCAATTAACAATTCCCTGTGGACATATTCATTCAAATTTGTGAGAGGTCAAGCCTATTTGTCTCAGCCAACAATTACTATCTCTGAGAAGATTCCTCCATCTGAAAGTGCATCACAGTTCACTGTTTAGCCTATGGTTAGGCCACCCCTGAGTGATTAAATCAGTGGCCACTCTAGAAGAAAGAACATCCACCATTGTTTTGGAGAGCAGAAGACTTTGAGTGAGGCCAGTTAAAGCCATAAAGAAAAATCAAGTGTAACAGGAAAATGGAGTGACATATTCAAAAACTCTGTTTCATAGTCTAATATATCACACACATGACAGTTACTGTGATTTAGACCAGGCTGGCAAAATTAAGGCTAGGACAGACAATAAAATCCAAGTCTCAACTTGCCTTCCAGAACCTTTGCAATTAATTCATATTTTTAAATCTTTCTCAGTCTTTGATGCCTTAGGGGTCATCCTCCAACCACTGCCCACCCTAGCATCCACCAGTCCTACCACATGTTGAGCCTAAACTTCCCACCTTAATCCACTTTGAATTACACTCCTCTTTCTGTAGAAACAAGCCAGCCATTTGTATTCCTCTCTTCATCATCACTAACCATAAGAATAAAGAAATAAGGAGACCTCGACTCACCAAGGATAGAAAACGCTGAGGTTGTACAGAACAAAGCCCAGTATTTCATCCCACCTTGTTTTTTTCTGAGGCCTTTTGATCTGCATGTTTTTTCCTCCCTACTTCTCTCCTGTCTCCTTAGAAATAATGTGGACTCTCTCTAGGGGATACTGAAGAGCTGACACATGGATCCATTGATAAATCAATAATGGCAACTTAAAAAAATGTATTAGTTAGCAAGATTATTAGTTCCCCTTTTTCAGGAAAAAGAAAAAAAAAAACATCATACTGTATCAAATTGTTTCCCAAGAGCTTTAGAAGTACCACTGACTACGACACAGAGAAAGCTACAGTCAGAGCAAACCTTTTCAAACATTTAATAATTGACAGCCCTTACCACAGAGGTTGGGGAAGCAGATTTGGTGTGACTGGCCTTGATGTATCTCTTTCCCCTCCATTCACTCCTTTCTCAAAACATAAAATTGCTTCACTTTGACACTAAGGCTTACCAAGGCAAAAGCAGACAAAATAAAGGTCTTTTAAGAACTTAAATGACACAAAAACCTTCTCTTTCTACTTCAGAATAATACATTAGTCTTATTGTGACTACTAGTCCCTCTCAATTCTCACTCACACTTTTTTTCTCTCTGAAGCAGAAACCACTTTTATTAAGTATAAATCCATTCTCAGCTTTTGCAATATGGTCGAATCGAAGGGCATCTCTCCCCTCAACCAGGACCTGGCCCAGTGACTAGCATGTAGTGGATACAATAAGTATGTATGAAACGAAAGAATTCAACATAGCATTAATTCTGATTTACTCTACATCTTTACTTTCATTTAGAAAATATTAACGGTACAAACGTCAGACAATTATAAAGAAGAGAAGGTGTAGGGGTACCAAATAAGTTTTTTTTTTAATTATTTATTTGTTTAGATAAAGTTAGTCTAACAAATAATGTGAAACTAACAGTTTTTTTCTTTTTTTATTTTGAGACTGAGTCTTGCTCTATCACCCAGACTGGAGTGCAGTGGCGCAATCTCGGCTCACTGCAACCTCTGCCTCTGGGATTCAAATTATTCTCGTGCCTTAGCTTCCAAAGTAGCTGGGATTACAGGCGCCCGCCACCATGCCCAGCTAATTTTTGCATTTTTAGTACAGACATGGTTTCACCACGTTGGCCAGGCTGGTCTTGAACTCCTAATCTCAAGCGATCCACCCGCCTCCACCTCCCAAAGTGCTAGGATTACAGGTGTGAGACACCGTGCCCAGTGAAAACTAAGAGTTTTTAAAATAAAAAGTAAATCACTTTAATCTGCTAGCACTCAGTATTTCTCCTTGGATAGGCCACCTATGTTTTTGTGCATCATTTCTACTTCATCAGCTGGTGTATCAATTTCTTTAATACAAGAATTGTTTCAATGCACATAACAACCATGTGCCCCAGATTTCCTAGGGCTGTCAAGATTTCATACACTTGCATTCTTTTCCAAAACATCATTATGCTTAACACTGCGTTATTTAATTTTTATCTCTCTTCGATCTTTATTTTAATTTAAAAATCAGGCTAAAAAAAAACACTTATCATTCAGACTCTACAACTTTATCCCCTTTTCTCTTCCAGAGTACATAGCACAGAGACCTGCATAGAACAGTTTTCCATGTTTATTGATTACCTAATTAACCAATTAATCAATTTGTAGATAAATGTGTTATAAGATGACTTCCCTAAAAACTCATTCCAATCATAAAAAAAACATAAATCAAATATTATTTATTTATTTTACTTTTAAGTTCTGGAATACATGTACACAATGTGCAGGTTTGTTACACAGGTATACATACATGTGCCATGGTGGTTTGCTGCACTCATCAACCCATCACTTAGATTTTACCCCCGCATGCATTAGGTATTTGTCCTAATGCTCGCCCTCCCCTTGCCCTCAACCCCCTGACAGATCCCTGTGTGTGATATTCCCTTCCATGTGTTCTCATCGTTCAACTCCCACTTATGAGTGAGAACATGTGGTGTTTGGTTTTCTGTTCCTGTGTCAGTCTGCTGAGAATGATGCTTTCCAGATTCATCCATGTCCCTGCAAATGACATGAACTCATTCTTTTTTATGGCTGCACAGTATTCCATGGTGAATATGTGCCACATTTTCTTTATCCAGTCTATCATTGATGGGCATTTGGGTTGATTCCAAGTCTTTGCTACTGTAAATAGTGCTGCCATAAACATACATGTGTATGTGTCTTTATAATAGAATGATTTATAATCCTTTGGGTATATACCCAGTAATGGGATTGCTGGGTCAAATGGTATTTCTGGTTCTAGATCTTGAGGAATTGCCACAGTGTCTTGAACAATGGTAGAACTAATTTACACTCCCACCAACAGTGTAAAAGTGTTCCTATTTCTCCACATCCTCTTCAGCATCTGTTGTTTCCTGACTTTTTAATGATCACCATTCTAACTGGCATGAGATAGTATCTCAATGTGGTTTTGATTTACATTTCTCTAATGACCAGTGATGAGATTTTTTTTCATATGTTTGTTGGCTGTATAAATGTCTTCTTTTGAGACATGTCTGTTCATATCCTTTAACCACTTTTTGATGGGGTTGTTTTTTTCTTATAAATTTGTTTAAGTTTTTTGTAGCTTCTGGATATTAGACCTTTGTCAGATGGATAGATTGCAAACATTTTCTCCCATTTTGTAGGTTTTCAGTTCACTCTGATTATAGTTCTTTTGCTGTGCAGAAGCCCTTTAATTAGAACCCTCAAATATTCTTTCATTTTAAAATACCCATAAGGAAGAAAATAATGCTGTAAAATGGCTAAGAAGACAACCTCTGGACTGAAAATTTGGAAAATTTGATGTGATCTTGGCTCACTGCAGCTTCCACCTCCCAGGTCCAAGTGACTCTATCTCAGCCTCTTGAGTAGAACTTCTCTATGCAATCTGCTATTCACCTGCTATGACAAACTCAATACCCATTTTCCTAGATAATACAACTGTACTCCCAAAGGGGCCAAAGTGGAAAGATACATGATTATACAAGTTTACCGAAAGATATGTACCATTGTTTACAAACTTAAAGAAAGAAGGAAGGAAAGGATAGGAAAAGAAAGGGAGAAGAACATTCTAGGCTTCTGCTCTGAGTCAGTCAGCTTTCTTCAGGGAGACAGAACCAACAAGATATGTAAGACAGGGGTTATCAGGGAATTGGCTCACACAAACACAGAGGTGGAGAAGGATCATGATAGGCTGTAAAACCAGAGAAGCAAGCTGGAAAACCAGAGAAGCCAGTAGCAAGTCTCAGTCCAAGTCTAGAAGACTCGGAAACAGAGAAGCCAACGGTGAAGCCCTAGGTCTGTGCCTGAAGGCCCAGGAGCCCCTGGGAGGCTGCAAGTGCAAGTCCCAGAGTCCAAAAGCAGAAGAACCTGGAGTCTGATGTCCAAAGGCAGGACGAGAAAAAGCAGGGAAGAGAGAGAGTGACAGCAGACAATGATTATTCCCCTTCTTCCCCATGTTTCTCCTAACTAGGGCCCCCAGCCAGTTGGGTGGTGCCCCCACATTAAGAGCTGGAATTCCTCTCAGTCCACTGACTCACACAGTCGTCTCCCCTGAAAGCACTGTCTGAAAGCAGGCATACCCAGAAACAATGCTTCACCAGTCATCTAGGCATCCTTCAATCTAGTCAAGTTGTCCCCCAAAATTAATCATCACTTGTTCTCAAATGGTGTTTACCATTCCTTCACTTAGTTACTTCCAAATTTCCACCAAAATACCTAAAAAGGCACAGAAAAAGATAAAACTTACCAATATCAGATAATGAAGCTGATTGTCAACCTGATGCCAACTATGGGAGCAGCTTCCACTGTCTAGGAAGCTAATGGTGTCAGCATCAACCCTGCAGCGTCCATGGCTCCCGTCTTCTTCAGAGAAAGCTGCTCTACGGCATCGCTGTCCAATACAGTACCCAGTAGTCACCTGTGGCATCTTAAAAGTTCAATTTAAAGTGATTAAAATTAAAAGTTAAATTCTTCAGTACTAGACATCCCCAGTGGCTAGTGGAAGTCACATTCAACAGCACAGATACCAAACATGTCCAATATCACCTGAGGCTCTATTACCCAGGCATACTTTCAGAACAGGATCTGGGTGGGTTCTGCCTTTCAGTCCTGATCACTCCCTTTTGTATATGCTATATGCAAAACATTTTATTTTTGTTTATTTATTTATTTATTTTGAGATGGAATCTCCTTCTGTCACCCAGGCTGGAGTGCAGTGACGTGATCTTGGCTCACTGAAACCTCTGCCTCCCAGGTTCAAGTGATTCTCCTATCTCAGCCTTCCAAGTAGTCAGGATTACAGGTGCCTGTCACCATACCAAGCTAATTTTTTTTTCTTTTTGAGATGGATTCTCGCTCTGTCGCCCAGGCTGGAGTGCAGTGGCATGATCTCGGCTCACTGCAAGCTCCACCTCCAGGGATCAAGCAGTTCTCCTGCCTCAGCCTCCTGAGTAGCTGGGACTACAGGCATGCGCCCAGCTAATTTTTGTACTTTTAGTAGAGACGGGGCTTCACCGTGTTGGTCAGGCTGGTCTCAAACTCCTGACCTCAGGTGATCTGCCCTCCTCAGCCTCCCAAAGTGCTGGAATTATAGACGTGATCCACCGTGCCCAGCCCATTTTCTTTGGATCTTATTTTGACTCTACAGTGATTCCTTTAAACTAGCCATTTCAAATTCTTCCCTGCTCCTTGATCAGCTTCTACCCAGGAAACTAGTGCCATTTTCCCTGTTTATGCCCTGCCCATTTGTACACAGAGACCAAGTTGTCTCTGCCATCAATGTCTGCCTATTATTATCTGCTGAGTGGAGGAAGTTTAGATAGTAATTCACAGATGACTCAAGGCTAGAGATTTCCACCAGCCTCTGCCTCAGTTTCCTTCCCTGTCCAGGCACCTGACCTATTCTGATGAGGGACACAGGTCTGACTCTCTGAGGTGAAATTTTCTGTCCAAACAAGGAAACATAACTAGGTACCTATAATCCTAGTACACAAGCTTCCAGAAACTATTTGCTAAAAGTGAGAATTAGAGATATCGGAAGGAATTCTAGCCATCCTGTAAGCCAATAACATGTATTTTAAAAAGCATGGAGGAAAAACATCTGCAATACAAAGCATATAGATGAAAACAGCCCATCACAGAATAAAAAAGATTAATGAGAAAAGATCCACACCCAGGTATTTCATGGTTATTGATTAAAAGGAAAAAGTATTTAAAGCATCCAGATCTTTATAGATAGATAATCTGAAAAGAAATACAAATCAAACTGGCCTCAGACTTCTCTGAAATAAACACTGGATTTCAACAAAGCAATGTCAACATTATTTTGGCAGAAAAATGATTTAATCTAAGAAGTTTTTCACTGGCTGGGTTATTCCTAAGTGATGAAAATGAAAAGATACAAAGTAAACTGCCTACATGCCTGTATTAAAGTAAGTTTCAATAACTAGCAGTTGAGGAAGATGGGAGAGTAGAAAGCACCAGGAGCCTGGCCCTGCTCCTAGACAACAATTGTACATGCAGCATCTGTCTAATGTAACTATTTTTGTAACTCTAGAGTCTACTGTTGGCTTGCAAATTCCAGGGGAAGACACGAATGGTAAAAGCACAATTAATTTTAATTTCAGCTCTTAGAAGAGTAGTAGCTACCCATCGCCCAGTTCTTGAAGCAACTTTCACAAAGCTTACAGGATCCAGGGTGGGCAAAAAGGAGTTTGTCTTCCAAATATCAGAGACCTGCATTCAATCACTGATTGCTACTTCAATTACAGCGGTGCAGACAAGAGGGTGGGTAGACTTTGTTGTTGTACCTCCCTGAATTGTTGCAGGCTCTTTCCCATCTGGCTGAAGTGACTTCCAGAGGATTCAAAGGGCCAGCACCCTTTTTGTTTCCTCCCTTCATTTTTCCCCTTTTGAGAACCAGACATTAGGAACTAGGATATTAAAAAAAAAAAAAAAAAAAAAAAAAAAAAAAAAAAAAAAAAAAAAAAAAAAAAAAAAAAAAAAAAAAAAAAAAAAAAAAAAAAAAACAGGAAAAATATAAAATGATCTCACATGCCCATGGAAAGGCACAGGCTCAGAAAAGACTTGAGAAGTCCTTAAGTTAAAGTGGCACAGAGATAGCCTACAACAATCAAAGAACAAAAACAAACAAACAACAACAAAAAAAAACAGCAGACCCTGGGCAAAGAGGAGAATCTGATTTCCAAAGATACTACATTATCAGATTCAAATATCATTTTCAACCAGAAAAATCACAAGACATACAAAGAAACAAGAATGTATGGCACATTCAAAGGAGAAAAAATATTAATCAGAAGAGATCCAAGATGGCCGCATAGGAGCAGCTCAGGATTGCAGCTCCCAGTGAGGGTGCAGAGGCTGCTGCAGGTGATCCCCAGGAAGAAGGGCCTGGAGTGGACCTCAGCAGTCCTACAGCAGAGAGGCCAGACTGTTAGAAGGAAAACTAAGAAACAGAAACAACTTCATCATCAACAAACTAGACGTCCACTCAGAG
>PVKP010034713.1:0-23971 GCA_004027715.1 Plecturocebus donacophilus | reverse complement strand
AGAGGCATTCTGATTTCGGGTGTTCTCAGCCTTTTTGCACTGGTTTCTTCCCATCTTTGTGGATTTATCCACCTGTCATCTTTGTAATTGCCGACTTTCAGATTGGGTCTCGGAGTGGACATCCGGCTTGTTGGTGATGAAGTTTTTTCTGTTTCTTAGTTTTCCTTTGGGGGGCGCCCCTTCCCCACAGAGCTGGGCCTTCCCGGGTTCAGCTGTGCTTGTTCTCGGTCCTCAGCGCTTCCAATTGCTGTTCTCCTTGTGGGGATTGGACCAGCCAAGCCCGACTAAAAGGGCATCCAGTCCCATATACTATGCACCGAGAAGCACCATGCCGGCCAAAAGAGTCGCGCTGGCAACCCATGTGGCTCCTTCGCCGAGAATCTCCCAGTCTGTGGGCATCAAAAATTCATCTGCAATTGCGGCATCCACTCGCTCTCTGCGCTTTCACTGGGAGCTACAATCCTGAGCTGCTGCTATGTGGCCATCTTGGATCTCTCTCCGCCTGGTGATGACGTTTTTTTGTTTCTTAGTTTTCCTTCGGTGGACGCCCGTTCTGCACAGAGCCGGACCTTCCCGGGTTCGCTGTGCTTGCTGTGAAACTCTCAGTCCTCAGCGCTTCCAATTGCTGTTTTCCTTGTGGGGATGGGACCAGCCGAGCCTGACCATCCCGTATACTCCGCACTGGGAAGCGCCGCGCTGGGGCGCCGGCAAAACAACCACGCCGGCCAAAAGAGTCACGCTGGCGACCCGTGTGGCTCCTCTGCCGGGAATCTCCCGGTCTGTGGACAACAAAAATTTGTCAGAAAGTGCGGCGTCCACTCGTTCTCTACGCTTTCACTGGGAGCTACATTCCTGAGCTGTTGCTAATCGGCCATCTTGGATCTCTCCGGCCTATTATTTTTTTAAAGAAATACATGCTGTTGTTAAAAAAGAAAAAGTACTCAAGTGTATGAACTATACAGTCACACATTCTTGCCTAACTCCACTGCCCAGAAATACCTAGTTAAGCTTAACATATATACTCCCAGATTTTTCATATAAGCAACTGATAATCTCATACATTGCTGGTGGTAATATAAATTGGCACACCATTTTGGAAAACTGTTTGGCACCATCTACTAAAACTAATTATATACATAGACACAGTGGTCTCATTTTTAGGCATACATCCAGCAGAAATGTAGACATCTGTGAACTAAAAAATACATATAAATGTTCATATAAGCATGATTTCATAGTAGCCCCAAACTGGAAACAACCCAGTTGTAGAATAAATAAATTGCGATATATTCAACTTGAATATCTCTCATAAACAATAATGAACAGAGAAGCCAGACAAAAAGAAATATGCTGTATGATTACATTTCTATAAAGTTCAAAACAGGCAAAACTAATCCATAATGGTAGAAATCAGGAAGTAGTTACCTTTGGGGAGATCTCTGTGACTAGGAGGATGCATGAGAAAGCATTTGGGCTATTAATGGGTGTGACTGCTTTGTGATAATTTATTAAGCTGAACATGGTTGCAGTGAAAAGATATTGATCTCATTATTTTTAATGGTTCCAGGGTCTTCCATTAGATGGATGTTTACTAATTTAGTTAACCATCTCTCTACTGATTGCACATTTACATTAGTTTTTTAGGTTGTTATTCCTATAATAATGCTGTTGTGAACAACCTTATATAACTTCTTCCATTTTTATGAATATATCTGTAAGATATATTTCTAAATAGAGGAACTGATGCTTCAAAAGAAATACATGCTCTAAATGTTGATAAATATTGTCATAATACCCCGAAAAAAAAAACTATAACAATTTGCATTTTCACACAGGACATGGTTGCCTAATTTTCATAATCTGAAAAGTCACTGGGTAGTATTGGTCTTTTACATTGCTGCCTTTAGTAGGTGAAAGGATTTTCTCACGACTGTATTCATTCTCTTTCTTTCTGTCTTTCTTTCTTGCTTGCCTGCTTTCTTTTCTTTCTCAGAATCTCGTTCTGTCATCCAGGCTGGAGTGCAGTGTCGTGATCTGCCTGCCTCGGCTTCCCAAAGTGCTGAGATTACAGGTGTGAGCCACTGCACCTGGCCAGTTTTTTCCTTTGTTTTATTTCTCTCTCTCTTCTTTCTTTCTTTCTTTCCCTCCCTTCCTCCTTCCTTTCTCTCTCTTTCTCTTTTTCTTTCTTTCTTTGACAAGTTCTTGCTCTGTTGCCCAGGAGTGCAGTGGTGCAATCATAGCTCACTGTAACCTCCACCTCCTGGGCCAAAGTGATCTTCCTGCCTCAGCCTCCTGAATAACCAGAACTGCAGGCACTCGACACTGTGCCTGGCTTCTCATTCATATATATTTTTTTGAGATGGATTTCACTCTTGTTGCCCAGGCTGGAGTGCGATGGCATGATCTCGGCTCACCGCAAAGTCCGCCTCCCAGGTTCAAGATATTCTCCTGCCTCAGCCTCCCAAGTAGCTGGGATTACAGGCATGCACCACCACGCCCAGCTAATTTTTTGTATTTTAGTAGAGACGGGGTTTCTCCATTTTGGTCAGGCTGGTCTCGAACTCCCAACCTCAGGTGATCCACCCACCTCGGCCTCCCAGAATGCTGGGATTACAGGCCTGAGCCACTGTGCCCGGCCCTCATTCATATTTTTAAATTATTTTGGTGAATTGAAAATTTTTAAAGTTATTAGCTATTTGTTATTTGCTATGGGTTTCTTATTTATGTTTTTCTCCTTTGTTCCCCCTCTAGGGAATTGTTTGCTTCTAATCTATATTAAGAATACTAATCCTGGCCAAGCACAATGACTCATGCCTGTAATTCCACCACTTTGGGAGGCCGAGGCAGATTGCTTGAGCTCAGGAGTTTGAGATCAGCCTGGGCAACACAGTGAGACCTGTCTCTACAAAAAAAATTAAAAATTAGCCAGGCATGGTGGCTCATGCCTGTAGTCCCAGCTCTTCAGGAGGATGAGGTGGAAGGATCGCTGGAGCCCAGGAGGTCAAGGCTATAGTGAGAACTCCAGCCTGGATGACAGTGAGACCCTGTCTCAAAAAAAAAAAAAAAAAAAAAAAAAAAAAGAGAGAGAGAGAGAGAGAGAGAGAGAGAGAGAGAATACCAGTCCTTTATCAACTGGTACATTCAAAATATGTTTTCTGGGTGTCATTTGGAATTTGTCTTCATTATTAATAGTAACATTTGCCCTAAGAAAAAGTAGTTTAAATTTTTATGTGTTTTTTATGTTTTCACTGTTTTCTAGTATCTTGTCAAAACTCGAAGGCCAGTAAGCAAGTTTTTCAGAATTTGTCCCATGCTGACATTTTGTGTCAGTTTTTTCCTGGAACACAGTGTCCCCTTTGGATATTCCAAGGGAGGAGATCAAGGTAGTATCAGACAATTCCTGCCCGCATATCCCTGGCTGGCCTCCCAGACACTGTTCTCAGGCAAATAAAACAAGCGGTCTAGCTCCTCAAGGTTTTTATGAACGGCTCTTTGATACTGGCCTCTGAAGCCTTTGAAATGGGTCAAGGCAGAACATTTACCTTTTATCCAATAGTTGCTTATATACTGCAAGAGAAATCACAGTCTATTCACTACTCAGTTACATTTTCAAGTTGAGTTTATTAGATGTTATCACCCCAATGATCCTGTGCCAGTTATTTTTTAAAGACATAGCACTTGAAGTGTAACAGTATGTTTCATCTCTTACAGTTTAAGAGAAAATGATGTTCACAAAATGAACCGCCCACCCCTCCTTTACTCCCAAAGAAGCATTAGAGTCTCCAAATTTACCCTTTCCCAATTCTCCTTTTGCAGGGTTCTAGCTAGAAGGGTCTTACTCATGTGCCAGCTCAGTGTCAGGGCTCTCCTTAATTTTCCACTAGAGCCATTGGGGTTTCTCCAGCTCCTCCCAGGATGTTCCAACCCGATTCTGTACTTTTCCTCACTTCTAAAAGGACCCATTCAAAAAAAAAGTTAAGACTCATGCCTGTAACCCCAGCACTTTAGGATGCCAAAGCAGGCAGATCACATGAGGCAGGTCACACGAGAACACTCTCTCTACTGAAAATACAAAAATTAGCCAAGCATGGTGGTGCACGTCTGTAATCCCAGCTACTTGGGAGGCTGAGGCACAAGAATCACTTGAACCTGGGAGGTGGAGGTTGCAGTGAGCTGAGACTGAGCCACTGCACTCCATGTGCCACCGTGCCTGGCAATTGTATTATTTTATTTTTTAGAAATAAGTAAGATCTGGATATGTTGCATAGGCTCAATCTTGAATTCCTGGCCTCAAGCAATCCTCCCCACTCAGCCTCTTGAGTCTCTGGAATTACAAACATGAGCCACAATGCCTGGCTAAAATGGGTGCATTTTATCATATACAAATTACATCTTAATGAAGCTGATTTTTGAGGGGGTTGGGAATGGAGTCTCCCTCTGTCATTGGAGTGCAGTAGTGCGATCTCGGCTCACCATGACCTCTGCCTCCCGGGTTCAAGCAATTCTCCTGCCTCAGCCTCCCAAATAGCTGGGATTACAGGTGCTTGCCACCCCTCTTGGCTAATTTTTGTATTTTTAGTAGAGATGAGGTTTCTCCATGTTGGCCAAGGTGGTCTCAAACTCCTGACCACAGGTGATCCGCCCGCCTTGGCCTCCCAAAGTGCTGGGATTTCAGGGGTGAGCCATCGCATCCAGTCAATGAAGCTGATTTTTTAAAAATGCTAGAACCAAACTACCTACACTTTTTTTTTTTTAAATTTTCAGGTACTGTTAAGGTTGAACTGTGTCCCCCAAAAGAGATGCTGAAATTCTGTCCCAAGTATCTCATAATGTGACCTGATGTAGAAACAGGGTGGTTGCAGGTACAATTAAGTCAAGATGAGGCAATACTGGATTAAGATGAGCCCTAATCCAGAGACTGTTGTCATAAGGAGAGAAAATTTGGACACAGAGACACAGACACATGGGAAAAACACTACGTAGTAAAGGAGGCAGAGACTGGAGTCACGAGTCCACAAAACAAAAAATGCCAAGGATTGCCAACAACTACCAGAAACTAGGAAGAATGAAGGAAGGATTTTCCTGCTCTCCCAGCTCTCCACCAAATGAGGATACAGTGAGACAGCTGCTGTCTGCAAACCAGGAAGAGTGCCCTCCCCAGACACCAGATCTGCTGACATCTTCATCCTGGACTTCTCAGCCTCCAAAACAGTGGGAAATAAATGTTGTTTAAGTCAAAAAGAAAAAAAAAAAAAGTTTCTTCCCTTAGAACCTTCAGAGAGAGCATGACACCTCAATTTTGAACTTCTAACCTCCAGAACTGTGAAAGAACAAATGTCTGATGTTTAAAGACACCCAGGACCAGGCCTGGTGGCTCATGCCTGAAATCCCAGCACTTTGGAGGCCAAGATGGGGGAAATTGCTTGAGGCTTGGAGTTCAAGACCAGCCTGGGCAACATAGAGAGACCCTGTCTCCATTTTTAAAAAAATTAAAAAATTAGAGGCCAAAGTGGGTGGATCACTTGAGGTCAGGAGTTCAAGACCAGCCTGGCCAACATGGCGAAATGCCATCTCTACCAAAAAATAAAAAAATTAGTTGGGCGAGATGATATGCACCTGTAGTCTCAGCTACTCGGATGGCTGAGGCAGGAGAATCAGTTGAACCCAGGAGGCGGAGGTTTAAATAAGCGAAGATCCCACCAGCCTGGGTGATAGAGCTAGATTGTCTAAAAAAAAAAGGTAAAAAATAGTAATAATTTAAAAATTAGCTTGGCGTGGTAGTATGTGCCTGTAGTCCCAGCTTCTCAGGAGGCTGAGGTGGGCAGATTGCTTGAGCCCAGGAGGTGGAGGCTGCAGTGAGCTGTGATTATGCCAGTGCACTCTAGTCTGGGTGACACAATGAGACTCTCTCAGAAAAACAAAAAACAAAAAGCGTAAAGACGCTTGGAAGGAGAGAGAAGCAAAGACACCCAGTTTGTGATAATTTACTACAGAGTCTAGGAATCTAATACAGACACTTAGAATTATTTTTGTAATATGCTCTTGCCCTATGGAGATGTTTTATAGTCAGATATGAAGTCAATGAGCTTGAGATCTGAAAACTTCCTTTTTACCTTGCACCTCCTGGGCGGAGTTCTCAGAGAACTAGACTTCTAGGTAGCCCGCATCCAGCCTGCTCTCACACAGATGCTGTCTGGCTCCTGCTGAGGGTCTCCAATGTCTCAGATGCCCAGCTTCACAAACCCACATATACAGGCTGCTCATAGTGTGTGTTTTTCTTTGCCTATGGAATGGGCTATAGTATTTCAAATATTAATGTGCATTTCCTTACTTTCTAGATCATCACATTTTTTGTTGTTGTTGTTTCTTCCAGAAGAGATTTTTCCACAAGCTAAAATTAGTTCTGAATCTCCCTTTACTTTGAGAAAACAAGGGTGGAGGGTGGGGACATCACTGTGGAATGTCAGAAATGAAAGTCAGTACATTTTGGTTTCTAAGTTCAAAAGCTGTTTATGTCTCATAAAGCAAAAAATACCACATAGGTAGAGACTGAGAATGTCACAACCTTTCCTCACTCCTACAACCACCCTGGTAGCATTTTTACCTCCTTCCCAGGAGTATTAACTCCAAAAGGAAGAAAGATCAAGTAGAAAGAAATGTAACTGAGGCATTTTAAATATGAATTCAGATATAATTGAATTTGATTAAGTCTGTCTTAGACTAACAAGATTGTTTTCTCCCTCAGGTGAGATGGGGACTCAAGGTCATAAAATTAAGATTGACTTGTAGAAAAGTTCTACTTGGCTGGGCATGGTGACTCATGCCTGAAATCCTAGCACTTTGGGAGGCCAAGAAAGGAGGCTCATTTGAGGCCAGAAGTTCAAGACAACCTGGGCAATATAGTGAGACCTTTATCTCCACCAAAAATCACAAAAATTAGCCAGACATGGTGGCACATACCTGTGGTCCCAGCTGCTCAGGAGGCTGAGATGGGAGGATCACTTCAACCCAGGAGGCTAAGGATGCAGCAAACTTTGATCTTTCCACTGTACTCCAACCTGGGTGACAGAAAGAGACCCTCATTTCAAAGAACTAAATTAATTAGCTAAATTAAATATAACTTTTCATTTTTTCTTTTTGAGACAAGTCTTGCTGTGTCGCCCAGACTGGAATGCAGTGGCACCATCTCAGCTCACTGTGACCTTGACCTCCTGGGCTCAAGTGATCCTCCCACCTCAGCCTCCCAAGCAGCTGGGACCACAGATACATGTCATCACACTCAGATAATTTTTTACTTTTTTTGTAGAGATGAGGCTCACTACGTTGCCCAGGCTGGCCTTGAACTCCTGGGCTCAAGTGATCCTCTCTTGGCCTCCCAAAGTGCTGGGATTACAGGTGTGAGCCATTGTGCCCAATTAAAAAGTTCTATTTCCTGTACAACTGCATTTGGAGGACTCTGTGTGTGAGCATCTGTCTCCTTAAGTTGTACACAACCGGTTCCTCACTTGCTTCTCCCTAGCCCCAGCCCTGCTCTTCATTTGCTGCTTTCAGAGGGTATCTTTCAACATTTTCCTGAACTTGGGCCTTCTCTGAGAGAAATCCAGCAGTTTCTGAGATCACTAACTGCCAGTTTACAAAATCCCTTGGGGTCCCAGATGTCCTCCCTATTTCGTGAGAATATTTTTGGCTGGGCGCAGTAGCTCACACCTGTAATTCCAGCACTTTGGGAGGCTGAGGTGGGCAGATCACCTGAGGTCAGGAGTTCCAGACCAGCCTGACCAACATGGTGAAACCCCGTCTCTACTAAAAATACAAAAATCAGTTGGTATGGTGGCACATGTCTGTAATTCCATCTACTCTGGAGGCTGAGGCAGGAGAATAGCTTGAACCTGGAAGGCGGAGGTTGCAGTGAGCCAAGATCGTGCCACTGTACTAGAGTCTGGGCAACAGAGCAAGACTCCATCTCAAAAAAAGAAAAAATAATATTTTTCAGGACTGTTACAGCTGAGTGAGGGTTTTTTCATGTGTCCTTTAGATTTATAAGGACAGCCTTTCTTCCTGAAAGTCCCTCTTCTCCCTCACATCCTGAAAACCCCTATTCTACTGTCTGCCAAATTTGTATGAAAAGTCGCACATGAGCCCAGATGACAGCTGATTCTCTATAGCTAACAGAGGGCTGGCAACAGAAATCTTACATTCTGGCGATATGTAATATACTATCTTTCTTGTCTAGTAATGAGAGTCCTTAAAGGGTCTAGTTTCTTCAAAAAAGGATGCACTCTCTCTGAAACTAGACAACAACCTTATAACTTTGAATCATTCCCTAGCTAGACAAGGGTAAATCTTGCAAAATAATTTTACATGTTCTACTTTGAAAATGCCCCCTAGTGGACAGAACTAGTAAGGTTTTCATGATAACCAGTCAGTCACGGGATAATCACTGGAGTGAGCCCAGGGGTTTAACAAACCCTCCAGCTGGGTCCACTTCTGCACACAAACCATCCAAATGGCCCTGTGATGACTTTTCTCCTGTCTTTTCTGCTTCCATCCAAATTAATCACGACATAATAATTAAGAAAATATTGGAGGCCGGGCAAAGTGGCTCACACCTGTAATCCCAGCACTTTGGGAGGCCAAGGCAGGTGGATCATTTGAGGTCAGGAGATCAAGACCAGTCTGGCCAACATGGTGAAACCCCATCTCTACTAAAAATACAAAAATAAGCTGAGCATGGTGGTTCATGCCTGTAATTTTAATTACTCAGGAGGCCGGGGCAGGAAAATCACTTGAACCAGGGAGGAGGATGTTGCAATGAGCCGAGATCACGCCACTGTACTCCAGCCTGGGCAACAAAGCGAGACTGTCTCAAAAAAAAGCAAAAGAATTAATATCAAGAAGAAAATGTTGGTTGTTCCATTTCATGTTGTTAGACATCCAAGTTGCTAGTTATTGTAATGGCAAAATATTTGGGAAAGTATATGGAACAATGGTTCATGTGCTGGGCAATGATAGGAAGTTAGTAATTCATATGTCCACTCTCCAACAGCATATAATAGTTTATACCCAGAAGGAAAATCACTAATCTAAAATCTCAAACATCATATGAGAATTTAATCGGTACTAGGCCAGGCACAGTGGCTCACGCCTATAATCCCAGCACTTTGGGAGGCTGAGGCAGGTGGATCACAAGGTCAGGAGTTCAAGACCAGCCTGGCAAAGATGGTGAAACCCCATCTCTACTAAGAATACAAAAATTAGCCAGGCACGGTGGGAGGCACCTGTAATCCCAGCTACTCGGGAGGCTGAAGCAGAAGAACTGCTTGAACCCGGGTGGCAGAGGTTGCAATGAACCGAGATTGCACCACTGCACTCCAGCCTGGGCAATAGAGTGAGACTACGTCTAAAAAAAAAGAGAGAGAATTTAATAGGTACTTTATTGTTTTTAAAAAACCATATAAATCATGACTGTTTCTTGCCACCCCTAAGAGTAGCAATTTAAAACTCTGGAAATCTTTTAAACAAAGATAGGAAGCATTCCTTCATTTCAAACATAGAGTACTTGCAGATAAGATCCCTGAAATGTTCTTTTGAGAAATGTCAAAACTGAGATCCAGTTTCTAAGTTTAGATAGAAAAATTACTGAAACTTTTGAGAGTACTTGGAACTTCAAATTATCTGTGACTCCACTTTTACTGAGTCACACAGCAGCCATTACAGCCCTTTTCGGTTTCTTCCCTTGTATTGCTCCATCCTAGGTTTGGGAAATGGTACATTTCCTCCTCTCTGCCCACTAGCAATTTCGCATTTCATTTTCAGCTAGAGGAAGAGACACAAATAAACACCTATTAGAAATTATGGGGTGAATAATTTTTTGGATGAGAAAGTTTCAAAAATCATGATCAGGACCTACGGCAGACCCCCTAAGGTCTCATATAATGTCCCCTCCACATGTCTCTGCTTCTAGACACAGCTGTGCTGAATAGTTCCATGCATGCTCAGATGCACCTAGCACTGAGTGTGCCCATGAGTACACATATGCATCTTGTTCAATACCCAGGAAATTCTCCAGTGCCACAGTTGCCTGCTAGACCCATGGACAAGTGCAGTCCAGGGCAACCTTCAGGCAGAGAGGGGTGGGAATAGGTTCTTCCTTCGGAAGAATCATTATAGGGGGCCCTGGCTGACTGGAGCCCCTGATATCCACAGTCACAACCTAGATAATGACCTTTATATGATCTTTTACTCCTATGTTTCACTCTCCTCCATGTCTCCTGTGATCACTTTCCAAATAAACTACTTTCATTCAATTCCTTATCTCAGCCTCTGCTTTCTTTTTTTTTTTTACTTTTTTTTTTAAGACGGGGGGGCGGGGGCGGGTCTTACCATGTTGGTCAGGATGGTCTCGAACTCCTGACCTCGTGATCTGCCTGCCTTGGCCTCCCAAAGTGCTGGGATTACAGGCATGAGCCACCGCCCCAGCATCAGCTTCTGCTTTCAAGTGAACCCAATCTGTGTTCACTAGGAGACAAGTGAGAAGGTATTCTGAAGTCCATTTTTGCTCTAAGCTAAGAAGAGTATACCTTCTGTTTTCACACTACTAAGAAAAATAAAATAAATAAAAATAAAATAAATTAAAAAAAAGAAGAGTATACTTATTCTGGGCCAGATATGGTAGCTAACATGTGTAATCCCAGCACTTTGGGAGGCCGAGGTGGGCAGGTCACTTAAGGTCAGGAGTTTGAGACCAGCTTGGCCAACATGACGAAACCCCATCTCTACTAAAAATACAAAAATTAGCCAGTCATGGTGGCAGGCACCTGTCATCCCAGCTACTCGAAAGGCTGAGCCAGAAGAATTGCTTGAACCTGGGAGGCAGAGGTTGCAGTGAGCTGAGATCACACCACTGCACTCCAGTCTGGGTAGTAGAATGAGACTCCATTTCAAAAAAAGTAAAAAAGAAGAGTATACTTATTCACTCCCAATGTTTCATTTGGTTAAGTGGGGTGACATCTATTCCCATTTTTCATCTCTCTATGGTTAATATGCTGTTACCACACTGGCCTTCTTTCTGTTTCTCAAACAAACCAGCCTATTCCTGTCTTAGGATGTGTGGAGGAATTGTTCCTTCTGCCTGGAACACTTTCCAACTGTGGCTTCACATGACTGACAGTATCTTGTCATTCAAATTTCAATTCAATTGTCACTTTCTCAAAGGAAACAACCTTGACCACCAAAAGTAACCAGTATATACACACTCCAAACACCCTAACATATCACTTTGATTTATTTTCTTCATAGCCGGTATAAATTTACCTGGTTGGTTTGTTCAATTGCTTATTGGTCATCTATTTCCTCCTCAAAACTTAAGATCCAAGTACAAGTAGGTACTTAACACACCTTTGCTGATTAATAAATCTCCTGGGCCAGGTATGGTGGCTCATGCCTGTAATCCCAGCACTTTGGGAGGCCAAGTAGGCAGATCGCTTCAACCCAGGAGTTTTGGGACTAGCCTGGACAACATGGCAAAAACCCTTTCTCTATAAAAAATAAAAATAAAAAAATAAGCTGGGGATGGTGGCATCTGCCTCTGGTTCCAGCTACTGGGGACGCAGAGATAGGAGGATCTCTTGAGCCCAGGAGGCGGAGGTTGCAGTGAGCCAAGATCAGACCACTGCACTCCAACCTGGGTTATAGAGCAAAACTCTGTCTCAAATAATAATAATAAACCCAATAAATCTCCTTTTACCTGTAAAGAATTGATTATGTTTTCTTGGACTTGTGCGCAAAAATGAATGTGGATTTTTTTTTTTTTTTTTTTGAAACGGAGTCTTGCTCTGTCACCAGGCTGGAGTGCAGTGACGATCTCAGTTCACTGCAACTTCTGCCTCCTGGGTTCAAGAGATTCTCCTGCCTCAGCCTCCCGAGTAGCTGGGATTACAGGCACGCACTACCACAACCAGCTGATTTTTGTATTTTTAATAGAGACAGTGTTTCACCGTATTGGCCAGGATGGTTTTGATTTCCTGACTTGTGATCTGCCCACCTTGGCCTCCCAAAGTCCTGGGATAACAGGCATGAGCCACCATGCCCGGACACATAAATATGAATTTTTAACAGAGACTGCTCAGCTCACCAGTGTCTGGGAAAGGGCAGCCTAGCCTCTCCCTCTACATATATCAAAGGGTTGGAACAGAGCATTCCAAAGAATGATCCAAGTAGAAACCGCTAAAGGAAAACCTCTATGAACATTCTATTTGACTTATGAGGAGCTTAGAATTGAAGAATTTGTTTCACCTTCAGTACTTGGTCAGGCTTGCATTACCTTACTCCAAGGGCCTCTTTACCTTTTTGGCAAAGTCTAAGTTTGTCACAGAGGTGGGATTTTTTATTTGCTTTTACAAAGTTGAGGTTTTTCGCAGATTGGAGTAGTCCAAGTGAGACAGTGTGGAGATGGGGCTTGGCTTCAGCTTACCTGCCACTAGAGCATTCCCACTGAAATGCTCACACGACTACGTCACTGCTAATAATCCTTTCACTTAAAGAATTCCAGGAACTGGCCTTGGAGATAACCAAGGTTGCAGAGTGTTCCCCCTCGGGAAGGAATGTCAAACAACTGACTTACAGCCTGCTTGTCGTGGCCAGACCACCAGGTGGTCCATTACTCAAGATAACCATCACAGTCAGATATGCTGACCTGCATACCCTACCCCTCACATGCTTTGTCCAGCCCAGCCTGCATACCCTACCCTGGATGTCAATTCTCATCAGGGAATTCTTTCTCTTGTGCTGCCTCCCTTACGTCTTGGCAAAAGCTCCAATGAAGCCTTGTCTGGGAAAACTCTTTTGGCCTCATGTCAATTTCTTTTGCATTGAGAGCCTGAGAACCCATGGTCAGTAACATAAAGAGACATGACAACTAAATGCAATGTGGGATCCTGGATTGTATCCCAGAACAGAAAAAGGATATTAGTGAAAAACTGATAAGATCTAAATAAAGATTGTCATTTCTTTAAGAAAAGAAAAAAGTAACTATGAAAAATAGACTAGGTATAAGACTAAGGTAGGCCATTCCCAGAATCCAGCTTTGAAAGACTTTGCCACCTTATCACAGATTAAAAGTGCTTCCCAGAGTTGAGAAACTATACTTGCATGAGGAAGAAGATACATGAGTTTAAAGAAGTTTCCTACCCATCATCTTTTTTCTTGTCTGCTCCCTCTTCCCCCCTTCTCTCTCCATCTCAAATATATTTTGAATATGCTATACCTGTATGAGGTATAAAACTCACAAAGTACAGAAATGTATGTGTACTTCAGATTAATACTGTGATAGCCTGAATAATGATCCTCTCTAAAATAAAATATTTACATCTAATACCTGGAACTGGTGAATGTTACTTTATATGGGGAAAAAATAACTTTGCAGATGTTATTAAGTTAAAGATCTTGAGATGGGGAGATTATCTTGGATTATGTAGGGGGCTCCTAAATAAAATCACTTGTATCTTTATAAGAGGAAAGCTGAAGGAGACTTGACACAAACAGAAGAAGAAAAGGCAATGTGACCATGGAGATGGAGATTGGAGTGATGTGGCCACAAGCCAAAGTGGGCTAGCATCCACCAGAAGCTAGCAGAGGCAATCTGACTATAATGTGTCTAGCTAAGGTTTTTGAGTTTATTCCCCTTGGTACTCATTGCACTCTTATGAATGTGTTGTGCTTTTCTTCAAATTCGAGAAGTTTTCAGCCATTATTTCTTCAAATATTATTTGCACCCTTTTCTCTCTATCCTCTCCTTCTGGAACTCTTATTATTTGTATTTTGGTATATTTGCAGGTTTCCCGTAATTCTCTGAGGCCTTTATTGTTATTTTCTTGCTATCCCCCAGACTGGCTTTCAGTGGACTTGTCTTCAGATTGCTGAAGACAAATCTGAAACAGGATCTTGCTCTGTCACTCGGGATGAGTGCAGTGGCACAATCATGGCCCACTGTAGCCTCGAACTCCTGGACTCAAGTGATCATCCTATCTCAGCCTCTCACCTCAGCCACTGTTGGAAACAGGTTTTTAACGTTGGGAAAGAGCCACACCGAGACAATGGATTACTCAGCAAGGCTAGTTTACTTTCTGCAGAAAGGGTGCAACTCACCAGCAGTCTTGTCACGAGAGCACACCTGAACAAAGGAGACAGGGACATTTATAACTTTCATAACCTCACGCAATCGCCCTACTGCTGTGTCCAGTTTCCATTGGCTGGAACGGGACCTCACATTCTATGGTTGACTCGACTGGCTAAAAACTTGAAAATTTCCTGAATAGAAAAGGGGGAAAGAAGACAAGGAAAAAGAGGAAGCTAGTCAGGAGAAGGTCAGGAGAGTTTCCAAATAAGGAATGGCTTGCACCAGGGTTTGGAGCTTGCCCAGTTCTGTTCAGACATGCTGGAGCAAGTCAAGGTAGCTGATTTAGAGAATATATATATGTGGGTATATGTTTATGCTAATAGCAGATAATGGCCATAGAGCAAGAGATCATAACTCCTTATAATGTAGACTAAGATATAAACGTTGAAGAAGAACTTTCCTATCTCTCACAGCCACCATGCACAGCTAATTTTTTAATTCTTTTTAAGAGATGGGGGTCTCACTATATTGCCCAGGCTGATCTTAAACTCCTGGACTCAAGTGATCCTCCTGCCTAGGCCTCCCAAAGTGCTGGGATTACAGACATGAGCCACTGTACCCAGTGGGTTTTGTGTGTTTGTTTTCAAGATGAGGTCTCAGTCTATCTCCTAGGCTGGAGTGCAGTGGCACAATCATAGCTCACTGCAGCTTGAAACTTGTAGGCTCAAGTGATCCTCCTGTCACAGCCTCCTGAGTAGTTAGGTGCATGCCACCATGCCTGGCTAATTTTTAAATGTTTGTAGAGATGGAGGTCTCACTGTGTGGCACAGGCTGGTCTTAAACTCCTGGCCTTTAGCAATCCTCCCTCCTCACCTTCCCAAAGCACTGGGATTACAGGTGTGAGCCACTGCACCCAGTCCCAGGTTTGGTCATTGCCAGTTCAAATCCATTGTTGAGCACCTCTAGTTAATTTTTCATTTCAGTTCTTACACATTTGAACTCTAAAATTTATATTATGAGCTAATTTCTATCCTTAATTGATATTCTCTATTGGCAAGATTTTGTCATTCTCTCCTTTAGTTCTGTTTTTTTGAGACGGAGTTTCACTCTTGTTGCCCAGGCTGGAGTGCAGTGGCATGATCTCGGCTCACTGAAACTTCCGCCTCCCTGGTTCAAGCCATTCTCCTGCCTCAGCCTCCCGAGTAGCTGAGATTACAGGTATGCACCATCATGCCCAGCTAATTTTGTATTTTTAGTAGAGATGGGGTTTCTCCATGTTGATCAGGCTGATCTCAAACTCCCAACCTCAGATGATCTGCCCACCTCGGCCTCCCAGAGTGCTAGGATTACAGGCATGAGCCACCACACCTGGCCCTCTTTTTATGTTCTTTAGACTTGCCTTCCTTTAGTTCTTTGAGCATATTTATAATAGCTGATTTAAAGTCTTTGTCTACTAAGGTCAAAATCTGGATGCACTCAGGGACATTTTCTGTTTGCTGCTTTTTGTCCTATGTATGTGGCATACTTTCCAGAGGTGGTGGTGATGGTTGTTTTTTTTTGTTGCTGTTTCTCCTTATTTCTTTGATGAGTTTCTTTGAATAATTCTATAACTTCTTTATTCTGTGCATTGTGTGGCAATTGAGTTCTCTGCTAGCTTTTCAAAAAATAATTATTTATAAACCAGAATTCCTAGGTGTTATCCCTGGGTCAATATGATTTAGTGATCAACCAAGGATCAATCAGAAGAATTCCTTTAATGCTTTGTCTTTCTGTCCTGTCTTCTTTGCCAAGGGAATTTGTGTGAGAAGGCATGCCTTCATACTTTAAGCAGTTTACAAGACAGCCTTAGCTTTTGTTTTCTGCTTGCCCATGTGCCTTAAGGTCCGCCAGAGGCGTGTGACTGGAAACTTCTTCATTCCCATCTCTCTCCTGAGTAAGTACACAGCCTGGAGCATGCATGCAGTCTTTTAGATCCCCTGGAATATGCTGAAACTTTTCAAAGTTCCCTACATCTAGTTCCCTTTTCTAGTTCCCCATATGTCTAGTTCTCCAGGATGTTCTTTTGGATTCCTAGCCTGTCTCTTGCTTACCCCAACTGAAAGTGCAGTCTTAGTCAGCCTCAACATTGCTAACAGATGGCTCTTGTTTTGTTAACGCCTTGGGAGTTGGGCATTTTTTCTGATGAGCTGAGTTCTAAGTCATCAAGTAATTACAACTCCCTAAATAGAGATTTTCCAGAGAGCTGCAAGTTTGAACTAAATACTGGCTGGGCTCGAGGGATATTTCTTTTAACTGACCTCCACAAGAGGTCAGCCCTTGCCATTGGCTGTGAGACTGCTGCTCACAGCTACGTCTGCTGAGCTGAGGAAGGGAAGGTGGATGGGAATAGCATCCTATCCATAAGTTAAAATATCGCAGATCACACTGCCTTAGCAAAATTTAATAGTTTATCTTGGATAGACAATTCTATTTGTTCATTGGCTTTGGTTAATTTCTAGAGTTCTAAAATGATTAGCCTTAGTGGTTTTGCCAGTAGTTTTCATTGTTTGTGTGGGAGAGCATGTTCACGGAGGTGAACTATTCTGGAAGTTAACCTCCAGGCAAGCTCATTCTTTTTTTTTTTTTGAGGCTGAGTCTCACTTTGTTGCCCAGGCTGGAGTGCAGTGGCGTGATCTCAGCTCACTGCAACCTCCACCTCCTGAGTTCAAGCAATTCTCCTGTCTCAGCCTCTGGAGTAGCTGGGAATACAGGTGCATGCCACCACACCTGGCTAATTTTCATACTTTTTAGTAGAGACAGGGTTTCACAATATTAGTCAGGCTGGTCTCAATCTCCTGACCTCAGATGATCTGCCCACCTCGGCCTCCCAAAGTGCTGGGATTGCAGGCATAAGCCACTGTGCCCAGCTAGGCAAGCTCATTCTTAAACATGGTTCTTCTAAAGTCTCCTACATCTCTGCAGGGAAAGTTTCTATTTAAAGTCTGTCCTGCTTTCACCAAGCTCAAGGCCAGACTATGAATCTTCATAACAGTATAATTTAAGCTTATTCTGCTGTGGAATACCCCCACCATCATCAAGGCGTATGTTTTTTTTTTTTTTAATGGAACTCCCAGAGGTCAGTGGAACATGTTTTATAAAGAGCATCCCAAAAGCCTGCTGTGTGATAGAAGGCTATTTACTGATAGTAGCATCCTAGACCAAAGATAACTGGATGATTTACAAGGGCAAGAGGGAAAAAAAAGAAGATAACTTGAGTACTGTCACATTCTCTGCACAGGAGAACTTGTGCAATTGCTGGAATAAATCTGAATACATTCTTCTGGTTCTGTTTATTTTCATTTTGGAGATAGTTTCTTGCTATGTTACCCAGGCTGAACTCAAAATTAGTTCTGTTTTTTATTATCCAGGATGTATTCTTCTTATTTATTTATTTAGTTTCAGATACATAAATCTCTGTTGCTCAGGCTGGAGTGATCTTGCAGTGGAATGATCTTGGCTCACTGCAACCTCCATCTCCTGGGTTCAAGCAATTCTCCTGCCTCAGCCTCCCAAGTAGCTGGAACTACAGGCATGTACCACCACGCCCAGCTAATTTTTGTATTTTTAGTAGAGACAGGGTTTCACCATGTTGGCCAAGCTGGTCTTGAACTCCTGACCTCAGGTGATCTGCCCACCTTAGCCTCCCTAAACACTGGGATTACAGATGTGAGCCACCTTGTCCGGCCCAGGATGTGTTATTTATCTAGCATTACCACCTGCAGGGAAATGCTGGGAACAGATGCTTGGTGCCACAAAGAAGAATCAGCACTGAGACAAAGAATCTCTCAGCAAGGCAATTTTACTTTCTGAAGAAAGGGTGCTGTTCATCAACTATCTTGTCACAAAAGCACAATGAACAAAGGAAAGGCAAACATATTTATTCCTTATGCATTGGGTCCTTACTGCTGTGTCTGATCTCTGTTGGCTGGAGCTGGACCTCACAATCTAAGCTTGATTGGATAACAACTTAAAACTTTTCTAAATAGGTAAAGGCAATGGAGAACAAAGGAAAAGAGGAAGCTGCTTGTGAAAGGACTTAGACAAGTGATAACATTCTTAAATAAGGAAGGGGCATAGACTGTGAGCTGGGACATGCCTGTGAGCATGTCCAGCACAAATATCTTGGTTAACGTACAAGGACATAGACTGTACTCATTCCTTTATATCTAACAGCTACATAGGATAGAGACTTACTAGCAAAAAGCAAGAAGGCTTTGAAGAAAGTTAGTCTTTAAAAGAAACTATTATTTCTAACATTTATTATTATTATTATTTAAAAAGAATGGAAACTTTGAAGAGGAACTTTTTTATTTTCCACAGGAAAGGAAAAGCACTATGGGCAACTTGAGATGTTGTGCTAATTTTCCTGCTTAGCTCTAGACCTTTCATCTGGCATTTGTTTCACCTGGAGCCAATCAATAACGCCATTTCTACAGACTGCTAAGTCTCTCCCCTGAGAATCAGTTCACATGTCATTCATGACTTTACTGCTGGGACATGAACTGTGCCTTTTTGAGGTCTCAGATGGTAGTGTGTCAGAAGATACACTTTCTGTCTTTAATGAGCTTTTATTATCCTCCAATGATTGAGTGTGGATGAAGAAATAGACACCTACTCCTCTATCTGCAAACAACTGATTAAAATAACCAGTTGTGGTGGCTCATGCCTGTAATCCCAGTACTTCAGGAGACTGAGGTAGGCAGATCACTTGAGGCCAGGAGCTCGAGACTAGCCTAGCCAACATGGTGAAAACCCATCTCTAATGAAAATGCAAAAATTAGCCGGGTGTGGTGGCACACACCTGTGATCCCAGCTACTGGGGAGGCTGAGGTGAGAGAATCGCTTGAACCCAGGAGGGGGGAGGTTGCAGTGAGCTAAGATCATGACATTATACTTCATCCTGGGCAACAGAGTGGGGCCCTGTCTCAAAATAATAATAAGAATAATGAAAGGAAAATTAGCATCAATGATAAAAATATACATATCAAGCTAGGTACCATGCCTGTAATTCTGGTGCTTTGGGAGGCCCAGGCAGGCAAAACCTATCTTTACCTATACTCAGTGTGGTGGCACATGCCTGTAGTCCCAGCTACTTAGGACGCTAAGGTAGGAGGATCACTTGAGCTCAGGAGACCGAGGCTGCAGTGAGCCGAGATCATGCCACTGCACTCTAGCCTAGGCGATGGAGTGAAACCCCATCTCAGAAAATAAAACACACACACACACACATACACAAAAAACTGACAAAACAGTGGAATGGTGAGAAATATGCCCAGTAATAATGGTTACCTAGGACTGAATGCTGGGGTAAAACCCACGTATACACCTATTTGTAAGAGAACAAGAGGATAGTGCAGTATCATGAAAATTGAGGACAGGAAATCTTGGCAGATTCCTGCTAATAACTTCTAATCACAGATATAAAATCTAGAAAAAGCTGTTTCTGGAAGATATGTGGGCCATTTTCCTTGGAATCTCTTTTCATGGATCGGTCAAAAATACCCAAAGACAATTGTACAGAGTTTAGGAGAGAGAAGGAGGCCATAAAAACAAGAAAATCTGTGGTGAGGTTCTACCATGACTGGAACATCTCATTAGAGCAGGTAGCTCATCTCAACACTGGGAGAAGTTTCCTTATTCTTATGGGCAACTGACCCCACGAGGCAGTTTCCCTCACCTCAATTTACAAAACAGTCAGGAAGGGAACCACACACTGCTATGCCTTGTACCTGAAGCACAAGCCAAGCCAAACAGAAAAATGTATCAGGCAGCTGCGGTGGCTCACGCCTGTAATCCCAGCACTTTGAGAGGCTGAGGCAGGCTGATCACTAGAGGTCAGGAGTTCGCAACCAGCCTGGCCAACAGGGCAAAACCCTGTATCTACTGAAAATACAAAAAAAATTAGCTGGGCATGGTGGTGTGCGCATGTAATCCCAGCTACTTGGGAGGCTGAGGCAGGAGAATCGCTTCAACCCAGGAGGTGGAGCTTGCAGTGAGCTGAGATCACGCCACTGTACTCCAGCCTGGGCAACAAAGTGAGACTGCCTCAAAAAAACCAAAGAAAAGAAAAAAACCTCAGCTGTCAAAAACGGTTATCTGGCAGGGCATGGTGGCTCACACCTGTAATCCCAGCACTTGGGGAGGCCAAGGCAGGCAGATCACTTGAAGTCAGGAGTTGGAGACCAGCCTGGCCAACATGGTGAACCCCATCTCTACTAAAAATACAAAATAATTACCCGGGTGTGGTGGCACATGCCTGTAATCCCAGCTACTCGGGAGGATAAGGCAGGAGAACTGCTTGCACTCGGTAGGCAGAGGTTGCAGTGAGCCCAGATCGCACCACTGCACTCCAGCCTGGGTGACAGAGTGAGACTCCATCTCAACAACAGCAAAAATAAACAAAAAACTTTCATCTTAATACAATGTAAATGTGATGTTGAACAACTAAAAAACTGTCACCTGGGGTAGCAATTTGAACAAACAGTGGGAAAAGATCCATAAAGGCAAACCTCTAGATAAGATGACTCATGGCACTGACTTTCTCTCAACCCTTGTGCCAGATGCTAAATTGTTCAACTGGCTGTTTAAACCCACAAAATGAAGGTTTCCAACAGCTCCAGGTAAATAACAGGACCCAAGGAAAATAAGTGCAGAATATTTTTAGTTAATTATTATGTCTATTCTAAATCAGGAGGTGACAATATTTTTTTAAAGGGCTCAATAGGTAAACATTTTAGGCTTTGTGGGCCAACAGACACTATGAAGCCTATTATGTAGATACTAACAATTTAAAATGCAATCATTTTAAAATGTTAAAAACTATTCTTAGCTTGCTGGCTGTTAAAAAAAAAAAAAAACCATCTCTACCAAAAATATAAAAATTAGCTGGGCATGGTGGTGCACACCTGTAATCCCAGCTACTTGGGGGTTGAGGCAGGAGAATCACTTGAACCTGGAAGGCGGAGGTTGTAGTGAGCTGAGGTCAAGCCACTGCACTCCAGCCTGGGCAGCAGAGTGAGACTGTGTCTCAAAACAAAAACAAAAACAAAAAGGCCAGGCACAGTGGCTCACGCCTGTAATCCCAGCACTTTGGGAGGCCAAGGTGGGTGGATCACCTGAGGTCAGGAGTTCAAGACCAGCCTGACCAACATGGAGCAACCCTGTCTCTACTAAAACTACAAAATTAGCTGGGCGTGGTGGTACATGCCTGTAATCCCAGCTACTTGTGAAGCTGAGGCAGGAGAATCGATTGAACCTGGGAGGTGGAGGTTGTGGTGAACTGAGATCACGCCATCGCACTCCAGCCTGGACAACAAGAGTGAAACTCTGTCTGGAAAAGAAAAAAACAAAGGTGAAGCTGGACATGGTATCTTATACCTATAATCCCAGGACTTTAGGAGTCCGAGACAGGAGGATCACTTAAGCTCAGTAGTTCAAGGCTGCAGTGAGCCCCGATCATGCCACTGCACTCTTGCCTGGGTGACAGAGCAAGACCTTGTCTCAAATAATAAGAATAAGCTGCCAAATGAGTAGTTATGAATGTAAGGAGGCTTAAGTTACCTGGTGGAGGCTTGGAATGATGAGAAGATAATGAGAGAGGGAGGGAGCAGATCAAGGACCAGGAATTCTTGAGTGTTACTTTGGGCATACAGATCTAGAAGTGTGTAGCAGCACTTATCCTCATAGCATTCCCCATCTTGTTATAGGGGCAGAGCAGACGGTACAGGATTGTTTCTGGGGATGTCTAGTGTTGGAAACAGATGCTTGGTGCTACAAAGAAAAATCAGCACTGAGACAAAGGGTCTCTCAGTAGAGCAATTTTTACTTCCTGCACTGCAGGAAGGGTACCCTCGCTAGCCATCTTGCCATGAGAGTACAATGAACAAAGGAAAAGCAGAAATATTTATTCCTTACACATTTGGGGTTGTCCTTACTGCTGTGTCTGATCTCTGTTGGTTGCAGCCAGACCTCACAATCTAAACTAAAATCTGATTTGCTAATAACTTAAAACTTTTTTAAACAAGTGAAGGTCATAGGCTGCGAGCTGGGACATGCCTGTGAGCACTTCCAGCACAGATACATTGGTTAAAGTACAAGGACATAGAGTAGAATATACTATGTGCCTGTAGGCATGGCATGTCTAACAGCTACACAGGATAGGGCTTAATAAAGAGTTATTAGCAAATTTATTTTTTAACAAGGAAAGTTTGAAGAGAAACTTTTCTACTTGCCATATCCAGGTTGATAGAAGAAGGAAGGAATGCAAGGGAGGTCAACATGCTCCTGAGTGAGCAGTTCAAGTGATAAACCATGGAAGTCAGACTACAGAAGGAAGGAAAAGGGAGGTTGGACCAGAGAGGCTACCATGGGGCTAATAGGTTGGAACAACATAGAAGGATGAGGAGCCTATAGGTCTCCGTATGATCTAAGAGTAGTAGTAGTAAAAGTTAGGGCACGGGAGATGGAAGGAAATGTGGAAGATAGAGAATGGTAGATACGAGGAATCAGGCAGCAAGCACAGCGGCAGCTGCTGTGGCAGGAGAATGGCAGATACATGGGAGTTTAAGATTGGTAATGTGGCACAGTTTCCAGGATGTTTATGTATGAGTCTGACTGGCCTGACATGAAATGTCACTTGAGTTGAGTAAGTCATGGAAGTGTGAGGTTATTGTGCTTAACGTTTTCCTCCAAAGAAAGGTGACATTATCAGGATGGTAGCACAATATAGGATTTAGAGGTAAATAGTGAGCAAGGTGCTGCATGTTCTTATAAATGTAAAATAGTAACCATGAACTGGTAGATAAGAAAGAAAAGTTTGAGAGGATTTTTTACCCTTCTGAGAGAAGTACTGATTTGGTAATAATGAAAACAAGAAAAATTAAAAATTCCCTCTAGACCCTATGATTTGTAGATTATGGGAGACCATGAACTTCCTAATCTCAAAAGGATAGCACCAGGAGTAGGATTTGCAGGATAGGACAAGAAGGGAGTGGGGGAGGAAAATTACAGGAGAAAGGAGAATGTGAGAAACTGTTAACAATGGAAATAAAGATCCAGAAGTCAGAGGGGAGAAATATCTTAAGGAGGGGAGCATTGGGTGAGTCAGGAAAGAGAATAAATGATTTTTTAATATTAAAGAGACATACTCATTTTTAAAATGCTGACGGGGGCCAGGCAGGCACGGTGGCTCACACCTGTAATCCCAGCACTTTGGGAGTATGAGGTGGGTGGACCACTTGACGTCAGAAGTTTGAGACCAGTCTGGCCAACATGGTGAAACCCCATCTCTACTAAAAAGACAAAAAATTAGCCGGGCATGGTGGTGGGTGTCTGTAATCCCAGCTACTTGGGAGGCTGGGGCAGGAGAGTCACTTGAACCCAGGAGGTGGAAGTTGCAGTGAGCCGATGTTGAGAAATGCTGAGTGTATGACTGCTGAGAAATGCTGAGTGTACGATAAAATTATATTGTTTGCTAAGAAGAACAATGGCAAGGAAAACCTGGCTGCTCGCCCCCCACCCCACCACGGCCTGACACAAGTGGAAAACTGCTTGGGGCATTCTAAAGTAGCAAAATAGTATATGTATATTATACATTGGTTAAAACAATTCTTTTTTTGGGGGAGGAACTTTGTGAATTCTTTTTTTTATTGCATTTTAGGTTTTCGGGTACATGTGAAGAACATGCAAGATTGTTGCACAGGTACACACATGGCAGTGTGATTTGCTGCCTTCCTCCCCATCACCTATATCTGGCATTTCTCCCCATGCTATCTCTCCCCAACTCCCCACCTCCCACTGTCCCTCCCCTATATCCCC